>OZ014470.1:37071075-37284040 GCA_963965965.1 Trididemnum nubilum
ACTCCATTCTTGAAGACGAAACGAAATTTCTGACTCTCGGCCCATCAAGTGAAAAGGACAATACTTCAAAGATCGAATCCCGGATACAAACGCCGCCTGTTGCAGTTGTACAAAGACGATTTGCTCCCTGCAAATTTATACGATCTTATTCGACCGACTGGCTCTCAGCGGCCGCGCATGTACGGCCCTTCCCAAAACACACAAAAAAGACGTGCCACTCCTACCCATTCTCTCTTTGACCAGTTCAGCGCAACACCAGCTGGCCAAATCTCTCTCTTCTCTTCTCGAACCTGTTCTCGCTCTCTATTCTAGCAACTGCATACGGACTCTTTCACCTTTGCTGACATCATTAAAACTTCAAATTTGGACCCTTCTTCCGTCTTTCTCTGCTCTTTCGACATTTCGAGTTTATTTACTAATGTCACTCTAGCGGAGACTATTTAAATCTGTGCTGACGCTCTCTATAGTTCGGAACACCCTCCTGCACCTTTTCCACGGCAAATCTTCGTCGAACTTATGGAGATGGCTACTTCTTGTGTTGAGTTTAGCTTCAATGACATCATGCATCGCCAAATCGACGGAGTCGCCATGGGATCACCCCTTGGACCAGCCCTTGCCAATATTTTTGTTGGCTACTATGAATCTAAACTTTTTCAGACCACTTCCAAACCGGAGATGTATTACCGCTATATGGATGACACCTTCGTAGTATTCAGCAACGAAGATGAATGCGATCTTTCCTTAGACAGCCTCAACTCGCTTCACCCTTCTCTCCGCTTTACTTTCGAAAAAGAATTTAACCTGGCTCTCCCATTTCTGGATGTTCTTGTTGAAAAATCCCCTTCCAAGTTCATGACTTTCATCTATCGGAAACCCACATTCACCGGTGAATATCTACGCTGGAATTCCTTCAGTCCTCGGAAACGCAAAACTAACTTAATCCTGACATTAACTCACCGGGCTCTTGCCATCTGTTCTCCTGAAAGATTGCCATCGGAACTAAACAAAATCAAGTTCATTCTACTGACTAATGGATACCCTGAGCACGTTATCAAGTCGTTTGTGGCTAAGAAGATGAAGCAATTTCACGCTCTGCCCAAATTTGGACCCGAAAAATGCCCCGTCGATCTACGTGTCCCATGGCTCGGTTCTGTTTTTACCGGTTTGAAAAGCAAGTTAAATCTGCTGTCAAACAGTGCTTTTCCGCTGTAGAACCACGTGTTGTTTACTCTACCAACAAGCTTCTCTCCGCTACCAACATGGATGTACTGCCTGCTTTACAGAAAAGCAACGTGATTTGTCGATTCTCATGCCACTGTGACAGTCGGTATGAAGGCCGTACTTCCCAAAGGCTGCAGGACAGAATCAAACAACATGTCCCCAAATCTATCCGTTCTTGCTCTTCTTCCCAAAAACGCTTACTTCCTGCTCGTCGGTGCAAATCTTCCAACCCAGCCTCTTGCTTCTGATTCAGCCATTGGACTTCATCTTTTACAAAATCCTACCTGCGCTCAACATTATGATGACAGCAGATTTTCTATTCTTGCCAAGGCCGTTCACCTTTTCATCTATCTGCTCTTGAAGCCACTTTCATCAAAACTTCTTACCCCGCCCTCTGCCGACAAAAAGAATTCGTGTACAGCTTAAAGATTGTACACTAATGACGCTTTCTCATTGGTCCTTTTCCAGCCAATCACGGCTCGACTTTTTTCCAATAAATAGCCGCTCATTTTCCTGCGCTCTCCATTCTGAAGATTCTTCTTGACAAGTGTCAGGCGAAAAGCTTGGAAGATATGAACATTTTAATTAAGAAAATTGGATTCAACGAAAATTCATATGTACAACAACATGCAAGGTAGGGTTTCGCCTATACATATATTGGCTATACATTACCAGATATTGAAATCCAAACTGTAATAAAATAACACACTGTGGCTATACATAGACCAGATATTGTTGGAGGCCGTGGCCGACCACGCCCAGCCACAGTAGGCCTACCTGTAGTAGAAGTTCATAGTCCACTACTAGACACGGCGCCTCAGTCACCGCAGCCAAACCCCCTAACCCCAGCTGATTTTTTGCGTAGACCTAATTAGAGTTTTGTATCGCCCGGTCCAGCTTCGCTGCCCAAATTTTGGGAGCACGAGGAATCGAGGATGGACTTTGTTTCTCGGCAATGGAAAATATTTTCAGAGCAAAGGGAATAACCAATAACGAGACGAAATCAGATAGCCTATTGGCTGCTTTAGACGTGCGGCACTTTTAAAAATTATGTCATGTGCTTCCCAATTTATCACCAAAGCATTCGTACCAGCCAGGGACGTATTTAGGGGGAGGGCCATTGGGCCATGGCCCCCCCTTTGGGTCGCCAGGATAGTATAATTAGCATACAATAGTATGCAAAATTGCGACATGCCCTTCCCTTTGCAAGCTGGGCAGAAGCTTTGATCAGACAAAGGGTATGTTTCATACGTTTTTTTAGGCCTGCACCCAACTTTGGGCAAATAATGGGACTAAATTTGAGTGAAGACCTTTTTTTTTTTTTTTTTTTTGCTCTTCACCTAATTTTGGGCAAAAAATCGGACTGATTTTGGGTGGACCAATTTCTTATTCAGATCTTTGTTCTCAAATTTTCCGAAGTTTCTGGCCCCCCTCCCCCCTTTTCAAAATCCTGCGTACGCTACTAGTATCAGGAAATCAAAACTGCATTATTGCAGCACTATATGCCCGGTTGGAACACGAGAATCTCCAACAGCAGCGTGCGCAGGATTTTCGAAAGGGGGGAACGAACGAATGAATGATTTATTTTATTTTTGTTGCTCACTTCAATAATCAATAAAACACACCACGTAAAATTTTCAAAAAGACAACAAGAATCCTGAGAAGTGACCGGTTTAGGGTCTTCAAGTCGAGTAGTCACCCTAAAAGCGAAGGTTTCCACAATACAATAAAATAACAGAGCACTACTAAGCAAAGCAGTAAACATTAAAAAAAAAAACTACAAAAGAACAAAAGCAAAAAAGCAAAAGCAAAAAAAACTATCGGTATTGCAGTTGAAAAGCAAGTTAAAAAAAAAATTGGCAAAAATATGCTATCAGAGCTATAGGCAAAAAACATGTTGCAAATTCTAGGGCAGGGTATATTGACTTAAGTGTAAGAATGATATTACCACAAAAAAAACAGCACACTAATTGAGTGAATTTGGAAATCTTATTGTACGAAAGTAGCCTTTAATAAAGCGCAAGTAAACATTGTTTGTACTTTTTCTTGAAAACTTTAAAGGAACTATTTCTAGTTTCAGACGAAATTGAGTCCCAGATCTTAATTCCGCCATATTTTATAGAACGTTGCAGTCGAGATGTGTTGTATCGCAGAATAGCAAACTTACAAGCTAAATTTTGCCTAGTTCTTAATTTGCGTACTGTATCCGTTTTACAGAAGTACTTCGAAAAAGTAATAGGAAGTTTCTTATCGCAAAATTTATGCATGAATATTGCGACTTTATAAGTATAGATATCTGATAATTTAGGTATTTTATTTTGCTTGTATAACAAAGACACACTTACAAACGGTTGATGAAATGTGAAATTATCAGTAATTAATCTTAAACCCAGTGGTGTGCGTTAGCGCCGTCAATTTTACGCCCTCAATTAGCGCCGTAAACTTTTTGTTGACGCTACTCGCAACGCCGTCGATTTTTCAAAGTTTTACGGAAGGCTGGTGCGCCGTCAACTTTTCTTAATTTTGAGCGTCAAGCGCTAATTTTTGAAATTTTGCTGGGCCGATTGTGTTCTTGTGACAAGCAGCTTTATTGCTAATGCGCGATCTCGCTTGTTTGATCAATTTAAATAAAAATACAAGCCAGGATATTGTCTATTGTTCAATGGTATCACTTTTGCATAGGAAACCAAATCAAGCGTATAGTATCTGACGTAAAACAATGATTTAAACATGGATGTTTTTATTGGGAGATGATTGTATCAATTCCAAGAAACTATCGAACGATATCATGCTGCTCTTTGTGTATAAAGTCCAGCTAGACATCATAGCGCAGCATGTTATCGCTCCGTATTATACGTCTCGCCGGTCTCGGTAGTCTCTTGGACGTATATTACCTCAAACGCAAAAGCGTGTATATTAACTCCAAGAAGGACTGTCTATAGCAGGGTTTCCCAAACTCGGGTCCGTGATGACTGCACCGGGGGTACGCAGTCATATGACAAAAAGTTTCAAACATAGGTTACACACGTTCGTGTTACTGTTTGCCCGAGACTAACAATTGCCAGTGTTTTAAATGAGCTGGAATCCGAACGTTTGATTGGTATGGATTACCACCACCCACTATTGGAAACCTTGATTAATAGTGTTCCAGCCAGGCAGGGTGTCGAACCGAACCTGAACCCGAACCGTAAACCCGAATGAACCGTTTCATTTTGGTGAACCCGAACCGAACCTGAACCACCAAAATTTTACTTCAGTGAACCTGAACCAAACCTGAACCCTCAAAATTGTGTTCAAGAGAACCCAAACCAAACCTGAACCCCTAACAAAAGTAAGAATATATTTTTCCATATCCGGATGCCGCTGGCGCTGGTACACGCACAATAAAAGCAGTGGTGATCATCAACAGAATCAGCAATTTCTCCTTTTTTTTTTCTGGGCGAAACGAGTAACGAAAGTTAAATTTTAAATCAATGAACCCGAACCGAACCTGAACCAGTAATATTTTACTTGAGTGAACCTGAACCAAACCTGAACCTCAAAAATGGTGCTCAAGTGAACCCGAACAAACCTGAACCGCTAAAATATTTTGAGCAGGAGCTGAACCTGAACCCGAACCGTTATTTGAAACGGTTCGACACCCTGCAGCCAGGTTCATTATGTTTGCTAGTTTTTGTTAGGCTGTAAAAATGTAGAAAGGTAGAAAGAAATACCAATTTTTAACGTATACCGCGTACACTATCCTACACTAATATTAAATTCAAGCTTTATACGCCAATAAAAAATTACAATATAAGGCAAAATCTAACGAAACGCTAAATTTCTACCTCAATTAATATTTTTAGATTTGGTCATCTGTTCGATAACTCAGAAACGTTCTTGTCAGTGCTACCAATCCGCGATATAAGCTTGGAAGATGGCTGGATTGGTGGCCACGTATCGACGCTTCTCACATTCGTACCAAAGCCGAAAGAAACATACAACTTGTTTCGCAAGATAAAGAGTGGTGTAGCAGTGAAGAAAGCGAAGAAAGTGGTATGGAAAGCGTCGAAGACCAGCTATTCCAAAATTTATACGACAAGCCTAGCAAAAGGCAAGCTCAAGAAGATTATGTTAAGAAGTTTTTGGAGCAACCACCTAACAAAAATTTGGAAGAGAAAGATTTTTCTAATGCTTTCCTGAAAGATTTATTTATTCGCTATAACACCCTAATTCCTTCCAGCGCTGCAGTAGAACCAACCTTTGTTGTCCTTGGGAAAGGATATTTTGCGTCCGAAATGTTGCCGAATGACAGACAAACATTTTGAAATGCTGTTGCTTCTGCGTGCCAATAAAAGTTAAACTGTTTGGTATTACCAGAGTTGCTATAATTTGCTTGTTACAAAGTGCTAACGAGTTTTGCTACTCTTGATTAAATTTGATAGGCTACGGCACTATGTGGTTGTATTTAGCTCGACGCACGAGAACTCGTTCCTATATCCTACATTAAAATAATGCGATTGCAGCCAATTTCTTTGTTATAATAATTTTTATGAAAATGTTCGTACCGGTATTAAAATCTTTTTCGTGTTACTGCAACTTGATATGTGCAGTATAGGTTGAAGTGTCACGCGTCACGCCGTCAATCTTACAATCAGTTTCCTCCAAAACCACCAAATTTAGGAAAGGGATTGATTTATTTGCAGACGACAATGATGACGGTAACTGTAAAAACAGTTACAGAAATTTTAGCAACGCATTCTGAACAAAACCTAGGCACACCAAGTATTAGGCTAGCAAATTCCAATACAATCAGTCAATAATCCAGTTTACTTCTAGTGAATTAAGATCAACCGTATGATAGGCTGATCACCAAGCCAAGCTTTTTAGTAATTTAAATATTAGCTATAATAAGCAGTTCGGCAACAAATTTACATTACACAGACATAGAATAATAATAATAAACCACTCAACCAGTAACTTATAGCAAACTAGCTTCGCCAGCTAGCTCCCAACGTGTACAACATAAGTTATAACATATTAAGCATCTACCTGCTTGTCACCTATATGCAGGGAGGGCAATAATCTGGTTAAAATCTGCAATCCGAAGTCCCAGATGAAATCCAAACTGTAATAAAATAACACACTGTGGCTACTATTTAGGCTAATCAAACACCACTGGGACAATATAATACCACTTGTAGCACCAGACCATGCTAATCAGACATTTACACAAAGAAATCAGAGCAAAAGTGATTACGCTGAACATAAAGCAGTACAGTATCAGCAGTCTGCTTTTGAGCCAACGAAACAATTCAGCAACAAAAGGCAATTATGTACAGAACCACACTCATAAAGAACAACAGCTTCAAGGCTAGAAGCAAGAAGATTATCAAGAAAGGTAAGTTTTACTTTGTGTTACTTTAAGAAGTTTTGTACGTATACTACAGTAGCCTACAGTAAACATCAAATCACAATTTATAGCAATGTACTCAAATTTTAAGGCATCTTACCAATATTGTCGGTGTCGTTCCTAATCATAAATAATCAGCAATACAGAAGATCCAATGTCATAGTAAATCCAAGAATATTAAATAGTAACTCCAAATTATCCATAAATTCAACTTAAAACTTCTTTTACGTTACTCAAAACCAATCAATACAAAAATACCAACACACCTAACTTTGTTCTAGCCTAGAATGACCAAAAAACTTCATTTACCCACAATGCACTACGCAGTGTTTCCAATTTTCGAACAAAAGACTAAAGCGGAGTAAAAGAAAGAAATCACGGCAGTCACATGGCTCCCCAAAACACGTAATTTGGAACAAATGAGAGTGTTTTCAATACACAAAACGCCAACAACACACAAACAAAGGCTCAAACAAACTAGGCCTATATACAGTCTTCAGGCTTTTGCCCATCGTTCATATTTCACAAATTATTTGGATGGCTCCTCGTCAGGAATCGAACCACTTGCACTATTGCTGAAAACATTGTCATTATCGGGTGAAAAGAGCAGAACTAGCTTTTGTATCGGACGAGTAGTAAAAGAAGCTTGCTTCGTTCGTCTGCCCTTGCAATCTAGGTTAGATTCAGCTTTGCATAATTCCACTTTGCGCACCAAGTTTTGCTCATCAGGAAAAACTTTTGTTACTCTGGCCAAAGGCCAAACATTTCGAGGGGTATCAGTCTCTCGAATAATCACAACATCTCCATGTTTGAGATTCTGTTGAATATTGTGCCATTTCTTTCGAGGTTGGAGAGTGCTCAAAAACTCTTTACGCCATCGGAACCAGAACTCATTCGCCAAGTGTTGAACACGCCTCCATCGCCGACGTGAATAATGATCAGCCTTGGAAAATCTTCCGGGTGGTGGTAGTAATACTTTGCTCTTCAACGTCAATAGATGATTGGGAGTGATTGGTTCCGGATATTCAGGATCAGAAAGGTTGTCAATTGATAAAGGTCTTGAATTTACGATATTCTCTACTTCAGTGAGAAAAGTTCTGAATGATTCATCATCAAGCTGAGAGCCTGCTTGCAACAGAAGTGGTTGTAAGGCATTCCTTACAGTCCTAATTTGACGTTCCCAACTACCGCCAGTGTGACTAGCGCTAGGAGCATTAAATTTGAATGGAAACCAGTCACAATCTTGTTGTATCAGAAAGTTGTTAACAGCCTTTGTGTTGAGTTGCTCAACTTCTTTGCGAAGTTCGTTACTTGCGCCCACAAAGTTGGAGCCACAGTCAGAGCGAAGTTGTCGAATAGGTCCTCTGCGCGCTAAGAATCTTCGTAATCCATTTATGAAACTGCTGGTCTCAAGAGAGTTGATACTCTCTAAATGAATCGCTCTGCTGGAAAGACAAGTGAAAAGTAGCCCATACCGCTTCAGAAATGAGCGTCTTTCCTTAATCAAAAAGGGACCAAAAACATCAACACCACTATATGAAAAAGGGGGAGCTTCGCTAAGACGGTCTTGAGGTAGATCTGCCATTTTTTGAGTCATCAAGACCCCTCTCGAGCGTCTGCATACTACACACTTATTTATCAAGCTTGCTACTGCTGCAGAACCACCGATGATCCAGTAACCGTGTTGCCGCAGATTGTTCAAGGTCATTCCTCTTCCGCCATGATTACAATCATTGTGGTAATGTCTAATCAACAAATCCGTCACATGGCTTTGCCTAGGGAGAATCACAGGGTGCTTTATTGCCACAGAAAAGTCACCTCTCTTTAGCCGACCTCCCACTCTCAGAAAACCATCATCATCAATGAACGGGTCCAATCGATATGTTGGCAGCATTTTCTTGGACTTTCTACTTGCAACTTTCTTGGGAGAGACTGAACTACCACCATTGGTCTCTTTGCTCAAAATTTCAAGTTCCTGGTTGAAATGTTTACCTTGAACCCCTTTGATAATTTCATGTTCAGCTCTTTCCAAGTGAGCGACCGTGAGTATTTCCTGGAAAGCAAAATTATCAGAGTCCTTGTTGAGCTTGGACTTTCTTTTAGCAATTACTTTCTGTTGAATGAGCAGAATATTGGCTACTGCACGCTTGGCGCGAAACCAAGAAGAGAAAGTTTTTACGTGATCCGGATCAAAGGACTTGCTTTGGGAGACAAAGCTTGAGAGGGTAGTAGCCTTTCGTGTTTCTAGTTTCATTTGCTTTAGTGTGCCAGGATCGATGTTAACATCAACATAAGAAATCCTCTCTTCCCATAAAAAGGCTGGGCCATTCAACCACACTGAATCGTTGCAAAACTGACTAGCAGACATGCCTCTACTGGCCATGTCACTTGGATTTTCATCAGATTTTACGTGGAACCACGAAGTAGGCTCTGACAGATCTCGAATTTGTTGTATCCTGTTAGCCACATAGACTTGAAATCGTCGACTTTCATTATTGATATATCCCAGCACTACTTTACTGTCAGTCCAAAAGTACGTCTTTAGTTGAGGAAATTTAAGTTCTCTTTCCAAAAAGGTGCTTATTTTTGCAGACACAACTGCTGCTGTCAACTCAAGACGTGGCACTGTCACTTGCTTCAAGGGTGCCACACGCGCTTTGCCCATTACAAACGAACAATGGACTTTATCTTCTGTACTAGTAAACCTTGCGTACGTGCATTGACCATATCCATGAAAACTTGCATCAGAAAAACTGTGTAGCTCATAGGATGCTACCTCGCCAAAATCTTTGGGTAGCAGACAACGTTTAATTTCCAGTTTCTCTAATTCCATAATTTCCATTCTCCATTTCCTCCATTGAGATTTCAGATCTTCAGGCACCAAATCATCCCAGTTTGATCCTCGACGACACAGTTCTTGCAAGATCTTCTTACCTTCAAGTAACACAGGCGCAGCAAAGCCAATGGGATCGAATATTGAACTGACTGTTGCCAAAACTCCACGTTTAGTTAAGGGACAGTCTTTCAGTTCAATTCTAAACTGGAAAATGTCCTTCTCCACACACCAAACGATGCCCAAGGCTCTTTCAAATGGAAGGGGGTCATTGTGAACATCCAAAGCTTGTGTGCCATTTGCTCTTTCAGATGATGGTATGGAAGCCAAAACGTCGCGACTGTTGGACAAAAATTTATGCAACTTTAAACCAGCTTTTGCACAAATTTTCTTGCTGGCTTCTATCAAAGATATCGCTTCTTCCTTACTTGCCACTGAAGTAAGACCATCATCCACATAAAAATCGTCCCGAATAAAATTCGCTGCAGCAGATCCAAATTCACTTTCTCCGTCAGTAGCAGCCCTTTTCAATCCAAAGTTTGCACAGCCTGGACTGCTAACTGCACCAAACAGGTGAACTTTCATTCTGTACTCTTGAGGAGGCCTAGTAAAGTCATTATCTTCCCACCATAGGAAGCGCAAAAGATCTCTGTCTTCTTTACAAACAATGAATTGATGGAACATTGACTTTATGTCCGTCATCAATGCAATCTTTTCCTTTCGAAAACGACAAATGACACCAATCAAGGTATTAATCAAGTTTGGACCAGAGAGCAAATAATTGTTTAAGGAGACTCCTTGAAATTCGGCAGAGCAATCGAAAACAATGCGAATTTTATCTGGCTTCTTGTTGTGGTACACTCCTGTATGAGGCACATAATTAACTTTTCCCATCTTGCCTTCCAATTCCATTTCTGGCACCTTTTCAGCCCACTTTTCAATGATTTCATTCATAAAGCCAATGTAATCATTCTTGAATCGTGTATCTCGTTTGAAACGTCGCGCTAGTTGCATAGCACGTTTCAAGGCAAGTGGCCGGTTGTTCGGTAGCAAAATGCGTTCACACTTTGGTGGAAGAGGCATAACATAGTGGCCATCCTCTTGTTGTTGAATCTCATTTTCTAAAAGTTCAAGAAACCGAGTATCTTCCCACGAGGCTGTTCTATTGGTATTTCTACCTTCTACAAAATCTAGTTCAAACATCTCCTTGACATGCTTTGGGCTGAACACTTCTTTCGCCTTAGTTGAGAAAGCAAAACGAGCGTCTCCGATTTTCTCCGGACTGTTTTTGGTACCAGCAGCCGATATTCGATGAGTGACCGATACAAACTCATTTTCTATCCAAGAATTACAAACTGTACCCACAATACCCCAACCCAGAATTGACTTCTGTCCGTAAGGTTCATTTTCTTCACCAGCAATTATTTCTCTTGGACGAATGGCACGGGGAACATTGTTACCAATCAACAACGCAACTTCAGCTGTAGGTTGATATGAAGGCATTTTATCAGCAATTTCTTTCAAGTGTTCCCATTGGCGAGCAATTTCTGGCTTGGGTATTTGTGATCGATTCGCTGGTATGTGATCACGAGTAAAGACAGGAGGTAGACTTATGAGCATATTGCGATCAAAATCAAGAATTTCCAAGCCTTCAACCCTTTTAGAATTGATGTGGCTCTTACTTTTATGCATAGTGGAAAGCATCAGTGTTGTATTCGTTCCGGGTACACCAAGTTCATGTCTTAACTTATTCGACATAAAACAGGTGTTCGATTGGTCGTCTAGTATGCAATAACAAAGTACTTCTCTGTTGGGCGCACCTTTGGACCTCACCCAAACCGGTACTATCATAGAGTTATCATACCCAAACATTTGATCTTGAATTGAACACACTTCTGTACATCTAGAGCTAGATTCATTTTCAGGTTTGTCATAATGCAGGGCAGTCAGATGTCCTTTTCCACATGTTTTGCACTTACTTCTTGAAGTACAGTCTTTGGAAAGATGGTCGGAAGCAGTTCCACATCCAAAACATAGCTTCTTTTCTTTCAGGAAAGCAAAACACTCGTGTTGCGATAGCTTGGCAAACTCAGCACAATCATTTATGTGGTGTTCTTCTGTGCAGTATGAACATGGGTAAGATTTCTTAACAGAATCAGATTTAGTGGTTGTGGCTAACGCTCGAACATTATTAGAACTTCGTCTTTCTTGTTGGAAAGTCTTTCCCTTAATGCTTAACTTCATATTACCGTGCAATTCCGGAATGTTGGCTCTAGTGGCACGTCTTTCAATGAACTCAACCAAATGATCAAATGGCGGGTAAGAGTCTGAACCTTTTTTATCCCTCCACTTGCACACCGCTTCTCTCCATTCATTTTCAAAGTACATAGGCAATTTGATCAAAATCTTCTTGGACTCTTGAGGAAAATCCAAAATCCGCAGTCCACCAATACTTTTCCTCAGCTCAGCAATTTGAACTAATAAGTCGGAAAATTGTTGCAATTCTCTTGGTTGATTTGCTTTCATTACAGGCCATTCTTCAATTCTATCCAAAAAGGCTTGGCATAAGATGCTGGGATTGCCATATCTTTCCTTGAGCCTTTTTCTAGCTGCCTTGTAAGAGGTTTCAGAGCGATGTGACAACAGACCCAATACCAATGATTTGGCATCTCCAGCCAGATGCTGGCACAACATATTAATCTTAACATCTGTGCAATGTACATGGCTGTCAACAATTGCATCAAAGGCAATCTCCCAAGAAGGGAAATCGACGACGTTTCCACTAAATGCTTCAATCTTAATGTCAGGAATTCGAATGGATAGAACACTTTGGGTCTTTGGTGCAGAAGGCGAGTCAGGTAAAATGTTACTTGGCCTAACAGCAACATCACCTTCAGACAGAGTACCAGACTGAGCATTAGAATCATTACCTTTCACCTTGTCTTCGGCCTTTGGCAACTTAGGGCTAACTGAACAAACTTCCTTGTTACCGTAAGGCACTTTGGCTTCAGCAATTACGCTTGCAGCAGGAGGCTTTTCCGACACTTTATCCATAGACTTCATAATTCGATCAAGCTTATCATCTTGAGATTCAGATGGTAAACATGAAAGACTTTCATCCAAACTGTTGTTGAACTCTTGTATTTCAGCTTCTTTTGATGCCTTTGCACCTGCCTCAAGGCCTGCAATTTCCCTTTGAAGGTTGAGTGTTTCCATTTGTTCTTTGAGTCTACTTTGAGCATTGACAAATGGTAACTGGGCCTTCAAAGTGGCCGCTCGCTCCAACTTCTGAATACGTTCTTGCTGAAGTGAAATACGACTCATATCAGATCTCACCGTTTCACCAGATCTATGGCTAGCCAAGTCTCTGTGCCCAATCAGTCCAATCCTTGTTTTGCGTTTCGAGTGCCAAGATGTCGACGTTGAGTCACTTCCTTCTTGCTTGCTGGTTGACAGTTGCTGCAAAGACAATTGAGCCTTCTCAGCAGTCTTTTCCACGGAAGCTTCCAAAACATTAGCATCTTCTTGAAATTGTGACAAATTTTCAAACTCACTATAAGTTAAGAGAATATTTAAACAACTTAAAAAATCATCCAACTTGTCGTACATGGTTGCCGAAGCCATTCGAATTTCATCTGCATCCTGAGTTGTAATTGTGGCCTTAGTCACCTTCCTTATGGCGGATTCCACAACTTTCTGCTTTTGCTTAAATCGTCGCTTAGACTCTTCAATCTTATACTGAAGGCCCTTAGCGGTCATCTTAGGCTGTCGCTTGCTTGAATGCGCAAGAGTTTCAACTGTTTGCATATCATAAGCATCAGCAGTGTTTTCTACCTCAGTAGCATTTTCAATATTTTCGGCACCTGCTATTTCATTACTACTTTCAATGTTATGTTCTTCCGAATCAGCAATGGTTTTCTTATTGGCCATGCTATCTAACAGCGTATCATCATTATCTTGAAACATATCCAAACAATCAAAAGATGCAACTCACTTGTAACACTGAACAAAATGTGTAGTCTCACCAACCTTTGAAGTCAAAAGAGCCAAGCCGGTACTAAGCAGTTACTGTTACTGCAACTTGATATGTGCAGTATAGGTTGAAGTGTCACGCGTCACGCCGTCAATCTTACAATCAGTTTCCTCCAAAACCACCAAATTTAGGAAAGGGATTGATTTATTTGCAGACGACAATGATGACGGTAACTGTAAAAACAGTTACAGAAATTTTAGCAACGCATTCTGAACAAAACCTAGGCACACCAAGTATTAGGCTAGCAAATTCCAATACAATCAGTCAATAATCCAGTTTACTTCTAGTGAATTAAGATCAACCGTATGATAGGCTGATCACCAAGCCAAGCTTTTTAGTAATTTAAATATTAGCTATAATAAGCAGTTCGGCAACAAATTTACATTACACAGACATAGAATAATAATAATAAACCACTCAACCAGTAACTTATAGCAAACTAGCTTCGCCAGCTAGCTCCCAACGTGTACAACATAAGTTATAACATATTAAGCATCTACCTGCTTGTCACCTATATGCAGGGAGGGCAATAATCTGGTTAAAATCTGCAATCCGAAGTCCCAGATGAAATCCAAACTGTAATAAAATAACACACTGTGGCTACTATTTAGGCTAATCAAACACCACTGGGACAATATAATACCACTTGTAGCACCAGACCATGCTAATCAGACATTTACACAAAGAAATCAGAGCAAAAGTGATTGCGCTGAACATAAAGCAGTACAGTATCAGCAGTCTGCTTTTGAGCCAACGAAACAATTCAGCAACAAAAGGCAATTATGTACAGAACCACACTCATAAAGAACAACAGCTTCAAGGCTAGAAGCAAGAAGATTATCAAGAAAGGTAAGTTTTACTTTGTGTTACTTTAAGAAGTTTTGTACGTATACTACAGTAGCCTACAGTAAACATCAAATCACAATTTATAGCAATGTACTCAAATTTTAAGGCATCTTACCAATATTGTCGGTGTCGTTCCTAATCATAAATAATCAGCAATACAGAAGATCCAATGTCATAGTAAATCCAAGAATATTAAATAGTAACTCCAAATTATCCATAAATTCAACTTAAAACTTCTTTTACGTTACTCAAAACCAATCAATACAAAAATACCAACACACCTAACTTTGTTCTAGCCTAGAATGACCAAAAAACTTCATTTACCCACAATGCACTACGCAGTGTTTCCAATTTTCGAACAAAAGACTAAAGCGGAGTAAAAGAAAGAAATCACGGCAGTCACATATATCCTACATTAAAATAATGCGATTGCAGCCAATTTCTTTGTTATAATAATTTTTATGAAAATGTTCGTACCGGTATTAAAATCTTTTTCGACAACTGACGCTAAAATTGACGCTGACGCTGACTGCGCTAATAATTTTTTCGTTAGCGCTGACGTTAACGGCGCAAATATTTTGACAGTTAGCGCTGACGCCGTCAATATACTTTGTTGACGCGCACATCACTGCTTAAACCTTTATTTTGTAAGGATGCAAGTTTTTGCAAGTATGATTTATAGGTTGATCCCCATACTATAATACCATACAACAGGTGAGAATGAAGTATAGCATAGTATAGTTTAAGTAAAATTGAGGTCGGAGCATAATATCTTAATTTAGAAATGATGCCAACACTTTTTTCGCTACATTTGAAATGTTGTCAGAAAAAGTTAGTTTATTGTCCAATATTACTCCAAGGTATCGGAAGGAGTTGACTATAAAAGTGGAATAGTACTTGAAGGTGATCTAAATTTAGGAGCAATAATCATGGCTTTGCATTTTGAAAAATTAATCGTGAGTTTATTAGATGCCGAGAGCTGCAGATCTCCAACATCATGTCTAGAACAGTATCTTGCAGCAGCAATGGAGCTCAATACACATTTACGCTAACACACACACACGAAATTGTTTTAACAGCTCACACAGTGTTCTTGCGAGGACGCCGATTTTTGATGGAGGAGACAGCCCGTTGTCAAAATTTCAGGGGGGACCCAGCTGACTGTTTGTTTTGTTTTTTTAGACGTTTTTTTCCCGTGTGCTGCCTGCCGCCAGCGCAAGCTTGTGCTATAATTTCATCACAGTTCTGCATACAACTGTATGCAGCCTCGTTACCGCCGAGAGCAATTTTGCAAATATTTTGTTTTTTTTTAATATACTGCAATGCGTCATCATCATTGATCATCCCTCCCGAGACTGATTTGAAACTGCCACATGATGGCCGGGACTGAGCGCCAACAATGGACAAATCACTCGGAAACGAGAAACAAAGAACTGACTCGTGCTCATCTGACCGCCTAGCCTGCACGCTGTCCGGACGTGAAACTACTCAAGTTATCGCATACCCCAAATCAGTGAACGATGATGCGAAGGTTGACGGATACAAAACTTTTGGCAATGTGCATGTTTTGTTCAGGCCTACATTGTGATATTTTTTTCAGTGCTCGAACACTAGTTTAAAAAAAAAGCGAATGACACAAACGCGGAGTCTCAACTTCATGTCTTTCTTATCTTCCCCCTTTTTCTTTCATTTCTTTTTCTAGTCAGAGACCGCAAAATGCTATCTTTCGCTTCATTTTGCATCCTCTTGGGGTGGGGTAGTGTGGTGCCCTGCACCCTCCTGTTCTTTCTTTTTGTCCAAACTTTTTTCACTCCGTCTTCGCTCTCTCACTCCGCTCTCAACACCGTCATTTTTTCCTATTTTTGTGGTAGTATGTATAGGCGAGTTCTCTCGCCCGTGTTTTATTTCACTTTCGTTAGCTGTCTGAAGCATTAAAAGATGTTGTTCAAGTACACGTGAGAATTTAATCATTTGTGGTGGATCGAAATGACCGATTTCCCGCAAAATGATGGATGTGATGGAAGACCGTGAATTGTGGCGGCTTAATCTCGAGCTGCTGCCCAAACAACTCTCACGGAAAATTGGGCAATGAAGAAAGAAGATGTTCTCCTCTGTTTACAATTTCAAAAATAATAATATTATCACAGTGAGAAAAATGAAACTCTGAAACTGAAAATTTTATTTATGTTAGTGAATACTCATTGCTGTGTTTTATCAATATTGTGTTCCCACAGATTTTTTAGAATGTGAGCAAAGCCAAACATTTTTTGAAAAAATTTTCAAAAGCTTAGGACTAAAATAACGAATTTTTACACACTTGTAGACTTAAAAATGAGTGGCAAGTTACATGGCTCACCTTTGAGTTCGTAAAGGTAAGGGCTGGCTCGGATCTAGTGAACCATAAACTTTTAAAAAGGTTTTCTTAGCAAATGCTGTTTATTGAACAACTTTTGCAAAAATAGTACCGCACTTACGTTTCCAAAGTTCAATATGAATGACCAAAGTGGATGCGGAAGCAATACCTTCTTGCGCTACCGCTTCCAGTTTTCGCGTCACATCCCAGATTATAACTTAAGACGATAATTAGTGTGGGTGAATAAAATCTTTTGAGTAAACTAATTTTCTTCACTCTGCAGTATCAGTAATCAGTTAACAGATTTACACTGCAGCTCAGCTGTGACATTTAACAATTAAAAAAATACTAGCGCAGTCAAGTCAAGAAACAACTTGTCAGCTTTTCCAGTGCTGCAAACTTGATTAATTTTTATTCGAGTTCCACGTTCGAGTTCAGTCTATTGCAGCAAGTTCGAAATGAAGTCGTGTTCTTTATTGTAATTTTTTCGAGTTTAATTTCGTCAAAAATATTTCGCTTTTCGAGGTCAAGTTTAAGCTCTCAAAATTAATAAGTTTACTTCCTCTTGCTTACTGCCGGTACTCACTGCAAATAAAAAGATAAAAGTATTTTGCTGATCCAGTAGGTGTCCGATTGTACCTTTGCTGTTTGAAAAAACTGCAACAATTTCAATACTACACGGCTTGATCAACAAACATAATCTTTTTTCTGACAACTTTTTGATGTTTAAAATTCTTTTTAATGAACTCGAACAGTTTCATTCGAGTTCAAAAAAATTTTTTTTGCGTTCAAGTTGAAATTTAAAACTCAAGTTCGGTAAAAAGATTGAGTTTGTTAGAGTTTGAGTTCGCAGCCCTGGCTGTTGTCATTAAAGTTCATGCAGCGGCCTAGCAAAAAATTTCATTAAAAGGATTGTTAATTCATGCCCTCAAAAAACGGCACTCGTTAGCAATTATTTCAAAGTAAATTTGTGCCCGTTTTTGGTAACTAGCAGAGGTGGAGTCCTCGAGGAGACATTTTGAAGTCCTTGGCCTTGAAGGTCAAGTTCTTGGCCTTGGCCTCGAAGCCTCAAATCCTCGAAAATTGCCCTGTCCTCTGCTCAAGGACTGCACTATTTTTTGAACCGTGAAAATTATGTAGGAAAACCCCATAAACCTAGCGGAAAATTTGCGAAGACCTTTTTTCCCTCCTTTGGAGATCGCCTGAAAAAAATTTTGAAGACATTTTTTTTGAGATCCCCTTGTAAATTTTTTTTAAGACCTTTTTTTGGTTTGGAGAACACTTGCGCCTGTGTTTGGCCTCGAGCATTTGTGTCCTCGAAAGAGTAGTCCTTGGCCTCGGATTTTTTTTGTGTTCTTGGCCTTGGTATCGAGCCTTGTGTCCTCAACTCCAACTCTCACTATATTCTTCCCAAAATTAGAGCAGGGTTGAGAGAAGATAAGGGAAAAAACTAGAGCATCTAATCACCCCAAACGCCCTTTTCCTCAGATAAGATGCTCCAATATGAAAGCCTTCCTCGTGACAAGATGAGGCCAGAGTTCAGAGTTCTCTACAAGAGAACTAATGAATAGAACTCTGATGTGCCAATGTCACATCTTGGAATTGCGGGGAAGCTCTTTCTGATGGTTCTGATTGCCACGCTTCATCAACTTCAAGACGGTATCAAACAAAGACTGCTGTGAGTTTATCTGCAGCTGATGTCTTTTTGTTGTTTGGCATGGTTTGGCATGAGTTTGAGGTACGTTACAATTAGGCCTACATCGGCAGTCAGGGCAAAGGAGGTGACAGGCAACCAAAGTTTGAAAATCAGAGGGCTTATCTTTCAAAAGGCTTTGCAACCTACTTAAAACAAAGATTATTTCAGTTCAGATCAAGCAGGCAAATTCACGATTGTCTTGTCATTTGTGTTTAAAAACAAAATTATCAGAAAAACTGAAGAGTCGACTGTACCGTGGTCAAGTGGTAGATAGAGCGTCTGCTACTGAAACGGTAGACTTGGGTTCGATTCCCAGTCGGGTCAAACCAAAGACTATAAAAATTGGTATTCACAGCTTCCCTGCTTGACGTTCAGCAATTAAAGGGACAGTGTGAAGCCTCCACCATGTGTGGTAGACAGGTGGGCAGGGGGCAGCTTGACTCGAAAGACCGAAAGGTCCCTTCGCTGTCTCCTGGCCAAGGCAACTTGGTGAATAAATGTAATTACAATACAATATAATACTGAAGTAATAGACTAGGGTTCGATTCCCAGATAGTTCAAACCAAACAATGTAAAAATTGGTATTCACGGCTTCCCTGCTTGACGTTCAGCAATTAAAGGGACAGTGTAAAGTCTCCGCCGTGTGTGGTAGACAGGTGGGCAGGTGGCAGCTTGACTTGAAGACTGAAACTGAAAGATCCCTTCGCTGTCTTCTGGCCAAGGCAACTTGGTGAATAAAATGTAATTACAGACTACAACAGTAGCCTACTAACAGTCACTGCTCAGCTACTGTAATCAGGACTTACTGTACGAGAGAGGGGTCAGGGGTACATGGTGCCCAGGCCTGAAAGATCCTATGAGTTCACTGTTCACATGCATTAATTAGTTGGCCTATCGGTACTGGTAGGTAGTAGTAATCTCGCAATGAGCAAAGATGCATCTCCGATCTAGTCAGTTATTTAGGCCAAATAGGCTAGGCCTAAGTAGGCTACTGGTGAAGACTTTTTCTTTTAAATCTTCACCTATTGGTGGTTTCTGGCCAAAACTTGATTGGGTTTCTGACAAAGAATTTTGTTTGGTCTTCACCTAATTACAGAATTTTCGTGTAGCGCTATTGTAATTTTTGGTCTCCCTACTGTATTTCAGTATTTGCGTTTTGACATTTTAATAATGTTGCACTAGTGCAGAGTGGTAGAAAGCCTAAATTCTAATGCCTTAGCAATTCCAGATTCTTTGTAGACTAGGGCTATTGCAGGTATATACCAATATGGCACTGCTATCGTTACTCGTTGGAGATGGGCATAAAACAATACTAGTTATTACTAGGCCTACTGTACCTGTACGCACCATCAACCCAGGCGACTTTGAATATTTTGGAACCATTTTGACATGTCATTTTTGCCAGGTTTAAGCTACTATAAAACTGTTTATAGGCTAAACTTAGCATACTCTGTATAGCCTCAGCAACTGGGACTGCCATAGCTGATAGGGCCTGCCTAAAATGTAAAAAAATATTTCGCTACACTAAGCCAGATATTTTATTTTTGAAAAGCATTCAAACAGTCAAAGTCGCTCCACCATTTGGGGCGACTTTAAAGGTTAGGATAATTAGGCCATTTGGGGCGACTTTGAAACCCCAGCCAACATCAGACATGGACATGCTCTTAACTTCACTCAAAAAGCCTAAACATTTAAAGTTGCCTTTAGCCTGGGATGACTTTGAATTCTTTTATCACACTCAAAGGGTTTCCTAAAGGAAGTGGCTAGTGTTATGTTACAGTACGTAACGCCCTTAAAGAGAATAAGAGAGCAAAAAGTGAGCGCTCATTTACTCTATTAATTTTTAAATCATTGTTAGGGTTAGGGTTAGATTTTGAGTTTGGGTTAGGATTAACGCTAGGGTTAGAGTTTGAGTTAGAGTTAGGTTTATGGGTTAGGGCTAAAATAGCAATTCTCTTAATCCTATGTATATAACGTAACAGCAGCCTCTGCCTTTCCAAAAACATTTTTAAAGATCAATATAATTATAACGGAGATGGACGGATACGGACTCATTGGTGGACATAGCCTACAGTGTGGAAATGCGTTAATTTAAAACTCTCAATTGCCAGAATGCAACCTGGCAATTAAAAAAAAAATGAGTTGATCAATATTTAAATGCTGACCTAGGAGGAAACCGTTCGTGGTTTTGAAAAGTATTTGACTGATATGATATTAACAGATAAAGTTTGTTTTTCTGTAGGTTTCAAAGTTTTGGTATGACTCAAGTTAGTGGAGTAAAAATGTAATTCCAGAAATGAAAAGTACACAGCAATATAAACAGCAAAATACCCTCAGCACAGCAACATAGTAGTCTCAAAGCAGCAACATAAAACATCTCTCTACAAAAGTCACCACAGGTTTCAAAGTTGCCTCAGTTGATGGTAGGTCTGAGGTATTCTAGAATAATTTTTTCGATCATAGAATTTCAAATTTAACCCCCAAACACAGCTGTTTAATTCAGCATTGATTGATTAACTAATGTTTGGGATTTGAACCCTATTGTAAAATACCTTTTAAATTAGTCTTCCTTTATTGAGCTACATAGATTGTTTTATATTGAAAAATATAATTGCAGATCGAGCTAGAAAATCTGAAATAAAAAAAGTTTATCATCTGTCATAAAACAATTTATCTTAAAAGCAAACAAAAACTTCAGCAATACCAGAAGTTACTGTATCTCACTCACTGCTTGTTTGTGAGTTATGACTGCCTTAAATATTGCTGTTTCACCCATAAAGACATTCACAGTTCTTGCGCTTAAACTCAAATGCAGTATATACCTATCTAGTATTATACCGGTACCAGTACTTAGACTGTGGGGTCTTAGGCTATTGACTGGTCTTTTTTACAGCACGAGGTGCTAAACATTGGAAGAGTAGATCATTGAAAAATCCAGGCTCAAATACAATTTTCTTTTTGGGGTAGATGGTCACTTTACGGTTTAGGTCATCTTAAAAGAAATATTACTCGAAATTGGTTTTATTGAAGAACTAAGAACTTCTTGAGGTAATTAAAGAGATGCCCCAAACCTTTTTCCACAATTCCCCTGATTTGCAAAAATATGTTTTAATCCGTTTGACTCCATACCATTGACATCCCTATATTTGGCAATTTTGTGACATCACAAACGGCCTTTTGTAGATCAATGGTGGTAGCCTAGGTCTACAGGAACCAGTAATAGTAGCTAAATTTTCAGATTTGGTTATAGGCTGCTTATTCACTACTACCAGTTGGTAATCGCATTCCTTAGTCTGTAAGTATTTTTGCTGAATTATGCCTTATGTGATGTCACAAAATTGCAAAATGCAGGTGCCAGAGGTACATAGTCAAACGGCTTAAATAGTATTTTTGCAAATAAGTGGAATTGTGAAAAAACGTTTGTGGCACCTGTTTGTTACCTCAAGTAGTTCTCATTTCTTTAATAAAATCAATTTTGAGCTATATCTCTGCAAAATTGTGGCCATTGACCGCACACTGTGTTAAATAAAAAAAAAAGCGAGAAAAAGAGGGAGTGAAAAAAAGCAACGATTCAAATGCACTCATGTTTGTACAAAACGTGCCTTGTTGCTTACAATGCAAGAAAAAATCTTGTGCACATCACCAAAGGCCTTGTTATGTATTTGTTTCAAACTTATATTGCTGCATATTGAGATGCCTGTCATAGCAGCGCCAGAAAAATTGCAAGCATGCGAGTTCAAATGTTTTAAAGTAATATAAAAACATTTTAATACTTGACCAGCAGCTTTCTTGACTTTTACACTTCTGTTTCACTTCCAGATACTTGATACTCTAAAAAAAATCATGATTTTGGATTTGAATATCTTTGGATTCCGAAGATTCAAAATTCTAAAATGCCCATCCCTAATGTCAACTTTACTATTGGTACTTTTCTATCTATCTCTAAATTGACAATTACTTCACCACAGCATTTTACCAGTCTTCCGTTGGCAATTGTGATGTGCTTTGCTACCTCAGCGTTAATGGTACTTATGAGCATAGGCATTGATTTTTTGTTGATTAAGCAAATTCTGGGGGGGCAAAATGTTTTTGCGAAGTTTGGTTGAACTTAATAATTCTATTTCAGTCCGGATTTTGCTCCCAAATTCAGGTGAAAACCAAAAAAAGATTTTCGCCACATTCTGGTTCTATATCAGTTGGAATTTTGGATATCTTGTTGCCAAGTGGATAATATTTGTCAAAAACCCGAGGGGGCCAGATGTATCTTGCCCCCTTCAGTGTCAGACCTGTGAGGGCCCCGTCCCCCCCCCAAAATCGATGCCTATGCTTATGGGTATCTTGAGCATAATCAAAGTCTTGAGTACAACTTGTATCAACAGGCGTCCAAACCGATTTTCCATATTTATTGACTTTTAGGTTTGAGATGATTGCACCATTTGTTTATTAAAGGCTTTTGATGGTGCCGGCAAACCCCCTTTTTAGTTTCCCTGATTGTTGCGTCGACGAGTGATGTGGCCTCGGTTGTTGCAAGAGTAGAGTAGTACAGGTTTCCCTCTAAGACAATCCTTACAGTAGTGCGGGCTTCCGGATCCGAAACACTTTACAAAGCTGGCATCAATTTCTGGGGAACAAGCCCCTCTGGTCTAACATTTGAGAGGACAAAATGTCTTTTGCCCCCTCGGTTTTTGCTGAAGGGTTTACTTGCAGCGCAAGTGGGTTGAAGAAATCAAAAGGTTTCTCAAAAATAATTTAGTGTATAAAATGATGAAAATATTTCAAGTTTGACGTGTTTGCAGGATCAAATATATCAGCCAAAATGTGATTGAGCAGGTTTGTGAAATACTTGTACAAGTTTCAGACAAGAGCTGCAAAAATGACGAACGTAGCAAGTTAGTGATGTGCTTTTATGTATTGCAAAGATAAACCTGCATCGCAAACTTTAAACCATGGTAGTCTTGAAGTATTTGTTCAGTATTCAAATTAAAGTAATTGGATAAATATTAATCAAAGTGATTTGACATACAAAACATCTGATGTTGGACAAATAAAGATGAAACATCTGATGTTGAACAAATAAAGATGATTTCATCAGCTGCTGAAAGTTGTGGGCGAAAATGGCTTAGAGTGGTGGGCAATAGTGAGAAAAGAACACCTTGGTAGAACCAAGAGGTTAAAGAAGCTATTGGAGCAAAGAAAGATGCGTTCAAGGCCTAGCTACAGGACAGATCGTCATCTGATTTGCAATCCCAGTACACTGAGGCGTGAAAAGCGGCAATTTTGGCAGTAAAGAAATCCAAGGAAAAGTCATGGGAAGAGTTTGGTTGTTGGTTGGATTCCAACTATTTTGCGGCAAATAAAGTATTTTGGCATACCATCCGCCGTTTACATGGCAAAATATCCAGTGTCACATACTCCATCAAGGATTTTGCAGGTAACATTCTGACAGATGAGATTGAAATCCTTTCATGATGGAGAGAATACTTTGAAGATCTTTTGAATCCTGTGAAGGCATTGACACGTGACAAACACAAAGTGACACATTTAGGGAAAGAGGAAGTTTTCACTGCAGCGGAAGTGGCAACGGCAATTAAAGGGATAAAATTTGGAAAAGCTGCTGGTGAAGATAAAATCAGACTCGATATGTTGAAAGCGCTGACTGGAGAAGGAATTCTCTGGTTAACGTGAGTGTGTCAATTTGCGTGGAAGTTTGGCAAACTCCCAGAGATGATTATTCCGATATTCAAGAAAGGAAATTGCAAGCAATGTACGAAGTACAGAGGGATATCAATCCTCAATTTGCCAGGGAAAGTATATGCCACATGCCGTGACAGAAAATGCCGAGAAATAGTGAAATCAAAACTGAAGATGGTCAGTGCAGTTTTCTTCCAATCGCAGCACCACAGACCACATCTTCACTTGAAGCAAATCTTCAAGCAATCTTGGGAGTATGGCAAAGATCTCTGCATGCTTTGTCGATCTTGAAAAAGCATATGACTGAGTTTCTCAGAATAAACTTTAAAAGGTTTTGCAGGAGTATGGCATTGGTGGTCAGTTGTTATGTGCCATTAAGTCATTCTACTGCCAATCAAAGGTTTGTGTTTGGGTAAATGACAAGCAATCAAAGCCGTTCCATGTGGGTGTTGGACTCCCACAAGGGTGTGTTTTGTCACCTCTTCTTTTCATTGTTTACATGAATTGAATCGACAAATGCAGCCAAGCTGATGAGTGTGCCACAATTGGAAATTGCAAAATCAGTCGTCCTCTATTTGCTGATGGTTTGGTTCTGCTTTCTTCCACAGAATCTGGCTTCCAGCATGCATTAAATAGCTTTGCAGATGCATGCGACACTGCCGAAATGAGAATGAACACAGCCAAAACTGAAGTACCGGTACTTCATCTTTCAAGAAATCCTGATCAGTGCATGTTACAAGTGAATGAAGCGACACTGAAGCAGGTAGAGAAGTTCAAGTGATGCCTTGATGCATTTGCGAGTGATGGAAGGCTAGTCGAAGAACTGGATACCCTAGTAGGCACGGCTAGTGTAGTAATGCGAGCTTTGCACTATTTGGTTGTCAAGAAATAAGAGTTGTCAAAAGCAGGAAAGCTCACCAATTTCAAAGCAGTTTTTGTCCCCATTCTCACTTATGGTCATGAACCTTGGGTAATGACCAAAAGTGTGCGATCACAAGTGCAAGCGTCCGAAATGAGGTTTTTGCAAAGAATCGAAGAGTTGCACTGTTTAACAATATGCGTAGCTATTAGATTCAAAAATCTCTTAAATCGAGCCATTACTTCTTCGAATTGAAAGATCTCAGCTTAGATGGTGTGGCCATGTAAGCAGAATGCCCCAGGAAAGACTACCCAAACAAGCTTTATTTGCCAAAGCAAATGGGAGAAGTTGGAAGACCTAGAACCAGATGGAGCAATCATATTGAGGATCTTAGATGGAGCCGTTTGGGACTTCACTCAAACAAAATGATGGATGTGATGGAAGACCATGAAGTGTAGTGGCTTAATCTCGAGCTGCTGTTCTCACAACCCTCACGGAAAAATGGGCAATGAAGAAAGAAAGAAGAATGACATCACTTGTTCTCAGAAATTTTTATTGTGATTGTTTCAGCTATACGTTTGGATTAGGTTTTTAAGATTTTATTACAAAATGTTTATGTGCCTGGAACGTGTGCCAAGCCATTTCCAATAATAATTCCAATTGTAACGGAGCAGTTTCAGCTAACTTTAACTATTCAAAAGCTTTATTGAAAAGCTTGCAAAGCAAATTGTATTCAGTGGATCGCACAAACAATTTACTGTATAATGAATTAAATTTTACAATTATTAAAACTTGGACTGCGGTTGTAACCTGTAATAGCAAACCATAACTAGAATAATACAGGGTGTTCATAAAGTTCTGATACAATTTCAAAATTTTTTCATGAAGTCAATTCTCAAAATATCTTAACCAGGTTGGTTTTATTTAAATCAGTGCTGTGTTAGGTTTTTATTTAAAATAAAACTTTTTGTTTCAGATATGTGCTTTATGAATGTGTTAAGCAAACCCTTATTAAATGGTTACTCCTCAAGAGAAGGTGTAATGTGTATCCGGTTCATTGAAACAAAATTGGACGCTCAGACTCAGCAAAGGTACAGGACTAAGTATGGAAACTATCCACTATCACGCTCTTCAATTTGTCGATAGCATAAGAAATTTATGGAGCCAGGGTCAGTGTTGGATGCAGCTAAGAACATCTGCGGAAAACATGGAGAATGTAAGACAATCGTATAGTCATTCTCCTATGAAGTCTATTCGTACTGCTGTCAGAGAACTGGAATTACCACCTACAACAGTGCACAAGGTTCTACGCAAAAGGTTATGATTGCATGCCTACAAAATGAAAATGTTACAGAAACTTCAGCCAAATGACAAGCCAAAATGAAAAGAGGTAGTAGATAACATGCTGCAAAAAATTTCTGCGGATGAAGAATATTCTAATGATACTCTTAGTCGCCCACTTCTCACTGCATCCCCAACATTGTCGCTGGCTCCATAAACTTCTTGTGCCATCAAGAAATTGAAGAACCTCGAGGGTGGATAGTTTCTTTACTTAGTCCTGTACCTTTGCTAAGTCTGAGCGTCCGACTTTGTTTCAATGAACCAGGATACACATTGCACCTTTTCTGGAGAAGTAACCATTTAATAAGGGTTAGCTTAACACATTCATAAAACACAAAAAATTATATCTGAAACACAAAAAGTTTTATTTTAAGTAAAACCTTTAAGCAGCTTGAATTAAAATAAAATCAACGTAGTTAAGATATTTTGAGAATTGCCTTCACAAAAAAATTTTGAAATTGTATCAGGACTTTATGAACGCCCTACATATTCACGCTATTTATTTGAAGAGATTAAATCAGCTTTTGCTTTCCCAATTAATCAAAAGTAAATTGGCAAACGAGGAGGCTTATCTAAGCTATATGTTATTTTATACTCACTTCTGCTTAAGCCAAGACCTTAAATTAATTAAATGAAATCTTTTTCATGGTGTTCTTGCATTTTTAAAAGCAATGCTACTCTGATATACGCATTCACTATTTTAAACTAATATATTTTGTTGTATAACAGATTAGTATTTTACGCAAGTACTTGTAGACTAAGTCAAAATATTATATTTATTTATCTCTTGTGACAATACTACAGTATGTATTATGATGTGTTTTTTCGTGTGCACATTAAAAAACTTTAGATGTCAATTAGCATTTTTGTGTTATTTTGCTTAAATTTCCAGATAACTTTGCTTAAATAAGATCATTAAGACATAGTCTATACTTTGCATAAATTGGTGAGCTTGTGATTTTATCCTTTGCTGAAAAACTAAAATTTGACATGTGTGGTGCGCTGACTTGTCAGTACAGCATCTTGTTAGCGTACTAGATGGTTTAAACAAGGAATATGCTCATACTCATAGAATTGTATGCCAAGTGCAGACCAAGTATGAAGCAGCAACTACTTGTCAAAACTACAATAAAAAATGTTCCTCTGTGGTCAATTCTACAAATTACCTCCTATTCACCATTCTACAAATCTGTGTTTTGAAAGAAAGTACCGTACTGTTTATGGTCGATTTTGCATGGCTTACCTCTCAGCAACATGGTTTAGTTACAATGCTGAGAATTTTCAAATACGGTGTGTTTGTATGCTTAAAGTGAAACAATTTAGTGAAAGCATGTAAAAGTTAGGTTGGTGTATTCATGGTATGCGATTTAATGCAGTAATTTCCAAGGAAAAAGCCGTAATCACCATGCTTAGGCTCGGTATTTACTGGTAGTAAAATTGTAAGTGTATGCCGTATGAGGTCAGTTTTATTTTTATGTTGAACAGAAATTTGGTTCCACCTGTGTATCGTCTTACCAGTGTGCAAGTTGTCTGTTGGTTAAAATATTAAACTCGGGAGTGCACTTGTACGGCTTACAGTTTCATTGCACAGTTTCAACCTCATATCCTTCCAAGTTACAATTATTAGAGATAGCCTACTAAAGAAAGTTTAACGGCACTATCACACCATAACTACATTGTTGGATTGTTGACTACATCCATTTGTTCATAGCAAACACTGGCAGATTTGAGACTTCTGTTTTTAGCATTAAGTCTGTGCAATGTCAGAATAAACATGCGATTACGCTATATGTCGTCACTGTGAACATATCACAATGCTGTAAACGGATAAATGCTGTAAACAGATAAGCAAACGGTAGAAATTGCTACTAAACGTGGGACCTTCTGACTTGTCAAAAGGACCTAAGTGCCACATTTGATGCACCTGCTAACACGCAAAAATGCTTTTAAAAAGCAACTCTTACCAAAAATTCTCACCCCCCTGGAATTCGCTTTCTAGAAAATTTGACACCTATGCTTCACGATCTTGCTTTCTTTTGAACCACTGCTTCTTGCTGCTGCACCAAATACACCTTCAGCTGAGGAACCTTTCTTGATATTTGTGATCAAAACTTGCATGATTCCCAGAATTGATGGGAGATCGAAAGTGTTAAACTTGGGGGTTGCCCTTAACTGCCCACTTATTTGGCTTGGCAATCCCATGACAAAATTCAGCTTTGAGATCTCACTGTCTCCAATATTGGCTAATTTGCTTAGGCACTTCAAATCAGCTAAAAATACATCTACCGTCTCTTGCTGGTCAGTGCCAGAGCCAAATTTTTAAAAGGGCATTCAATGCAAGTTTTTCACTATCAAACAAAATGCTGGGAAAAGTCTAAAATGTATTCTGACCAAATTTGGATTTTTTGCATCTTGCTTTTTTCAATATATTGCAGTTCAAAGTTAACAATTTTCCTCATACTTCAGTGTGGCCAGTTTGCCAATATTGTCAAAGATGATTTACTTTTGAAAAGAAGGATGGCTTTGCTGGCATGATTTTACTTGAGAAGCAGTTAATTTACCATTCTGACCCTTTACTTTGTATTGTCAGCAACACTGCTGAAACCACTTTATTGAAGTTGCAAATATGCCATAACTTTTTGAAAATTTGTTGTTGGCAACCCTGGGAAATCTAAAATGTGATATCTGGGGAACGGAATGTTGTAGAAAGCTCAAATTTGGTGAAGTTAGTGTTTAGATCTGTCAAAATTTCTTAAGAGAAAACCAAGCAAAAAATTTTTAAACTTAAATGCCCTTTTAATTTTGGCAAAAATTTCGCACAAAAATCTCCTCATTTTTGCATCTTATTTATATACATTTTTATTTCTTTACATTTTTCTGTTTTTGCTTATGCACAAGAATTTTTTGAAATTATGTTTCATACATTTTGCTATACATTTTTTTCTTATTGTGATTTTGTACACCTACAGTAACCTACCACTTTCAGTTCGCACTTGTTTAAGTTTGCATCCCTGTTAAGTTTGCACAAAATTTCAGCAAATTTTAGTTTCAAGTTTTTCAAAAATTTAATGCAAGTAATTTAATGTTCACTTTTCAAACACGTCAAGAAGCGGTGGTTGATTCGTAATAGAACCTCTTTTGCGTTTTGCTTCCTTAATCACCTCTGGCAATTTTCACTGAAAGTGTTCAAAAGAATTTTTCAGCTCGCTATATTCATCTCTTACTTGAACTTGCACCTCTGGACTTAACAATGATCTTGTACTTCAAGGACTTTTTCGTACATGTTTTCAAACCCACAAGAAATTGACATTGTCTTTGTTGGTTCCGGAAATGGTGTGCAAGCTACGGCAATTGTATAATTACTCTCATCTTCTACGTTTTCTGGTGTTATTTGCATTGTTTTCGGTACTTCATTTACATCATCCAAAATATCTTTTCATTGTTTTCGTCATCAATGTACATAAACTCTTCTATAGCACATTAGTCTATTAAATGCTTTCAAGCTGTTGCTTTCTTGGATGAGACGTATTATCTCTGCTTGGTGGCTTCGAACCAGTAGCAAAATTAGGGAATGGCAAAAAGGCCAATAAGTAGGAAAAGACAGAAATCGTGCCAAAAGGCAAAAAAGTAGGAAAAGGCGTTTAAGGTTAGGGCTCACCCTAACCTTAACCCTAACCACCTTCTAGCACAATTTCCACCTTTTCCTTTGGCAGAAAAGTGGGAAATGGCGGAAATCGTTTTAAAAGGCGGGTTAGGATTAGGGTTAGATTAGGATCATCCCTAACCGCCTTTTTCTACTTTTCTGCCTTTCTGTCTGCAAAAATCTCATCAAAATCCCACGTAATTTTGTCGGAAAGCTTGGAAAATGGTCAACTCCAAGCGGGTGTGGATTTGTGCAAAGCATAGCGCATCGTCGCTTTCTCGTGATAGGAGGATAAAGCTGCATCAATCAGTCAATGCTTTAAAGCTATGCAATAAATCAGCCACAAAATCAAATTTCTCATCCACTCCACCTCGCAACTTTGCTAACTGAGACTTGTAAAGTTGAACGCATTCTTAATTGTTGCATCCGAAATAGACTCCCAGGCAAGCTTGAACTGCATCTAGCAAGTGGACAGGGTTGCCGTAAGCGACGCCCGCTGCCCCCAAGGTAACCTATTTGCTTGCTCTTTTTTGTGAGCCTTCAACATGCTACCAAGTTCGGAAAATCCAAAACATCACTAAGATATAAATATTTCTTTAGTGCTGCAATAATTTTCACATCACAAGGCTGGTAAAGTTTGGTGAGAGAACAACACTTTAATGTTACCTTTTTCAAAAGCGGGAAAATGGCCTGGAGCATTGTCCAGCAGTAAAAGAACTGGTCAACTGTACGTCCTGTTCTTTTTTTTTTACCTCAGGACAGAACACATCATCAACCTGTGAGGTAATTCACTGACACACATGGTGCTTACAAAACAATTCCTTTAGCAACTCTCTATTTGAACATAAATTGTTAAGTTCGCACCTGCCAGTTAAGTTTGCAAGAGCTGCGTAGATTCAAGTTGCGAACTTAAGCGGTAGGTTACTGTACTTCGTTTTTTTTTGTGTGAAGTTTTTGAGACTTACATTTTGGGGGTTATATTTTATTTTTAACATGTTTATTAGTATTTTTTATCAAAAATGTATAATACAATGTTTGCAATTTGTTTGGAGTAGAATGTTAACCAGGTCGACAAGTTGAAACACATTTCATCAAATATTTGTTAAACTTAGTGTGTTCATTAAGTTTTTGCTTCGTACATATCAAAGCAGTTGCTTCGTGTCGAGATAAATTTTATTGCTGAAAATTTTCAGAAAACTCTGACCATTATTGGACCTCAAAAAAAAAGTGTTCACCCTGCAGGCCTGCATATGTGCAAGTATCAGCAGCTATCCAGTTTGAAAATTGTTGTGTGAGAGGTTTTAGATTGCTTTAAGTTGTACTGGCATCAGATTTGTGCTTTCTGCATTGATCCCTGCTTAATTTTTATGATTATGACAGTTTTGTTGATTGTTTATATTTTTGCAGATTTTTTTGTTTGGTAGGAATGTTGTTGCAAGTGGATAGGTTTAGTTGTGTCAAATGGGAATGAGTCGATGTATGACCTGCTCACATGTCAAGACGTTGTAAAAGCACTGGTGGGGGGTCAGAAAGTACAACTACAACCCAAAACTTAGAAGGTGGACTTTGTAAAAGCGACAAAAACACTCAATTTCCTTTTGAGTAAGTAAAAGTTTGCATTACTGGTGAAATTGCTATAAAATGAACCAACAAATTTTCGAAAGAAAAAGATCTAAAGCTTTTGAAATGACCAAAAATGTTCACAAATTCAGACATTGACTGAAAATTCTGAGCAAAAAAATACGCATGAAAAGCACTGTGTGAATGCTTAACCTTTGTGTTACATCTCTAGATAATTTAATAAGTGAATAGTTGTAGTTGTTATTTTCTTGAATGGCTAATTAATTTCTATCAAATTGTTGTTTCATTTTTTTTGAACTTGTTGCACCCAGTAGCAATTTACTGGTGCAATATGGCTCACTGAAGCACACGTTTATTGATTTGCACTTAAAATTAGATGTTTCTTTTAAGCCATGTACTGCTGCTGACGATGCCTTATTAATGCTATTATGGGTATCAAATTGCTTTAAGCCATGGGTGTCCAAAATATTATGAAGGAATACCTATTCAGACTTTAAGAAGGTGCTCATAGCCCAACAGCTTCATGATGGTGCCAGTTTGCATGTCTGAATATCAAGACCGGACCGTGACTATTAGGCGCGGACGTTTAGGCGCCGCCGATTAGGCGCCAGGACTTTTAGGCGCCTGGACTTTTAGGCGCCGAGACTTTTAGGCGCCAGAGGTAAAAAACTTTTTTTCAAAAAATTTTTCAAAAATTTTTTCAAAAAAAATTTTTTTCCAAAAAAAGTTCAAAAAAAATTTTTTTTTCAAAAAAAAGTTTTTTTTTCAAGAAAAAGATTTTTTTTCGCAAAAACAAGTTTTTTTTCCAAAAAAAAGTTTTTTTTCCAAAAAAAGCATTTTTTTCTACAAAAAAACGTAAAAATCAAAGAAAAAGGTTTAGTTGTTTTAATTGACTTGGTGTTTCACCAGAGCTCCGCTCTTCAACACTTTTAAAGGCGGTGAATCATCCAGCCAATTCCGGTGGTTCATAATAGCTGAAATTGAACTATAATTTTTGATATTTTTTGTTTTAATTTTGGGACTGCGGTTGCAAAGCTATTCAACAAATACAAAAAGATATCCCCGACAAAAAGTTTTTAGAAACTCTGAGTTTTGTTCTTCCCGCCAAAACTACAGTTCTCTAAACTATTAGGCCTATTGTAGTTTTGGCGGGAAGAACAAAACTCAGAGTTTCTAAAAACTTTTTGTCGGGGATATCTTTTTGTATTTGTTGAATAGCTTTGCAACCGCAGTCCCAAAATTAAAACAAAAAATATCAAAAATTATAGTTCAATTTCAGCTATTATGAACCACCGGAATTGGCTGGATGATTCACCGCCTTTAAAAGTGTTGAAGAGTGGAGCTCTGGTGAAACACCAAGTCAATTAAAACAACTAAACCTTTTTCTTTGATTTTTTTTGGCCTTTACCGTACATTCGGGAGAAAAATATACATATAAGTTAAAACATGGAAAAGTCGCTGCGTAAGTGTAAACAAATTACACTCATCATCGTGCTGTATCCCGGGACAAAATTTGAGCTGATCTGTGCTGCTCCAGAAGTCGCAAAACCAATCAATTTGTCAATTTTAAAGCTCAAATAAAATGAGTTTTAGTCAAACGCAAACTTCGCTTTCAGGCTGATTTCTGAAGAAGTTGACTTCAAGAATTTAACATTGTTTTTACTATAAGTGTATTTCCAACAAGGTGTAAAGATTAAGCTGAAAAATATCAATTTAAACATTGCTTTTACTATATTTACAACAAGATGTAAAGACTATAAATAGGAATCTGTCGAGAGATGAATCTTTAGCTCCTGAAAAAGTTTGTACTGTATTGTTTGGTAGAGGTAGACTCAAAATAACCATGAAACGTCACACGGCTTGCTGCGTGTGCCAATATTGCACAAGCAACTCGTGTCTGTGCGCCGCAAAATTTGAGACCGCTGGCTGGAGATCGCATGCTTCTGGATTAGGTAAAAAAAACTTTGCAAGTAAGTAGTGGAAAACATTCTTTGTTATTGAAAAAAATGCAATAAGAAATCAAATTTTTGTAAAACTTTTTCCGCTCTGCTTCCATCTATCTGCTTTTGAAGTCACTTTTATCAAAACTTCAAACCCCGCCCTCTGCTGACAAAAAGAATTCTTGTTCAGCTTAAAGGTTCTACACAAATGACGCTCGCTCAGCAATCCTTTTCCATCCAATCACTGCTCGGATTTTTCCTATAGCCATTCCTTTTCCTGCACTCTCTATTCTGACGATTCTTCTTGACAAACAACTGATGAAAAGCTTCGAAAACATTAACATTTTAATCAAAGTAAAACTTTTAATCAAAGTATTGGAAAAAGTTTTTGAAAAAAGACTGTCATGTGAAAGAAAAAAAATTTTTTGGGAAGAAAAACGTTTTTTTGTAGAAAAAAATGCTTTTTTGGAAAAAAAACTTTTTTTTGGAAAAAAAACTTGTTTTTGTGAAAAAAAATCTTTTTCTTGAAAAAAAACTTTTTTTTGAAAAAAAATTTTTTTTGAACTTTTTTTGGAAAAAAATTTTTTTTGAAAAAATTTTTGAAAAATTTTTTGAAAAAAAGTTTTTTACCTCTGGCGCCTAAAAGTCTCGGCGCATAAAAGTCCAGGCGCCTAAAAGTCCCGGCGCCTAATCGGCGGCGCCTAAACGTCCCGCGCCTAAACGTCCGCGCCTAAAAGTCGTAGACCCTATCAAGACCATGCCAAATGTCCATTCAAGCCAGAAACAAAAGTTTAGATCATAAACGATAGACGTTTGCGATATTTTCGAAGTGTTTTGGGTCAGAAATAGGTGAACGCCTACAAAAAATTATAAATACGAGGTGTGATAGAAAAGTAACGGGACTGTGCACGCTGCACCAACAACTTTTATCACAGAGAAATGATGTTGCAATGTCTTATGGTTTCGAAAACCAAATTTCAGCATTCTGTGACTACTACATTCTTTTTTGCACGTTTTTCTGTCAAGGCACTTTCTTTGGACCGTTTTGTAAAAATTGAAAATTTGATAAAATTAAGAATCTTTGACTTTTTTTCTTTGGTGCGAAGGATGATCGTCGAACAACAAATCAACCTGAAACTTCTTGTCCGTCTTGGAGAAACTCCAACTGAAGCCCTAAAGTTGCTTCAAGAAGTGTATGGTGATGACACAATGTCAAGAACTCATCTTTTTGAGTGGCACAGGAGGTTCAAAGAGGGAAGATAGGTGGTGAAAGATGATCACAGGAGTGGGAGGTCATTCACAAGCAGAACAGATGAAAATGTTGAGCGTGTGAGACAAAAGGTGCGAAGCGATCTCTGTCTTACTGTTAGAATGATGGAAGAGCGCATTGTCACCAAGACCCAAAAATGCGAGGGTATTCAAGTCCAAAACCAAGGTGATGCTGATTGCTTTTTTTGATGTCCATGGTATTGTCCAAGCAGAATTCTTGCCACAAGGCCAAACTATTAATCAGCATGTCTACAAAAACATCTTGCGACGTCTAATGCGCTCAGTGAGGGAGAAAAGAAGAGAACTGTGGGAAACAAAGTCATGGCTGCTTCATCATGACAATGCTCCAGCTCATAATGCCTTGGGAATTCGGGAGTTTCTTGCCAAAAATAACATTGCTGTACTGGAGCAGCCACCCTACTCTCCAGATCTGGCCCCTTGTGACTTCATTTTGTTTCCGAAACTCAAGGAAGTCATCAAAGGAACTCGTTTTCAAGATTCAGAAGCCATTGAAACAGCCATGACGAGAGAGCTCCGAGCGATCCTGGAGGAATTCTTCCAGGAGTGCGTGAAAGCATGGCAGGGTGGATTGGAAAAGTGCATTCGAGCTCAAGGAGATTACTTTGGAGGCGACATGTTGTGAAATTTACTTGGCAAATAAAATAAAACATTTATAGACCCAGTTCCGTTACTTTTCAAACACACCTCGTATAAAGTTTTCAGCGTGTTTGCAGGCTGATTCATTTTGAGTTTTAATTTGCAGCTCTTTTATACTAAAAAAATTGTATTGGTAGATTCAATTTAATTGAAATTGGACAAGGTTAACCACATTACATACAAGTTCAATAACAGCTGCTATTCTATTTAATGCTTTGTGTTTTATATCGAAAGATATTCCAATGTTTCGAACATTATGGTCTGATATTTAAATGCAGTTTTGGCATGTACTGTGTTTCCTCTCGCAATTTATGTCACTTTATCATTGAATTAATGACCTGGTTTTACTCATCATTATTTGATATTGACTAGGCCCTAATCGCCTGGTTGATGTAATCATCTTGTTACTTGTTTGCAATTGCATGGCCTTGCTTGTTCAATTGCAAATTAACTTGTTTTTATCAATGTTTTGATTTTAATTTAGATTTTGGTAGCTTATTATTTTGATTTCTTTGTGACTGGCCTTTCTCTTTTTCAGCTTAATTTTTTTTGCTGCTTGTCATCTCCAATTAAGTGCTATTTTTAGGTTAGCTGTTTTATTTTGCCGCTGCGTTGGTGACATAGGTTTATTTGTTACGAACACGAAGTTTTTCAAAGTTTCACCATACTAGCTGTTTATTTTGCATTATTCTAATGAATGCACCTTCTTTTTTAGATACAAGGCTCGTTTACGTCCGAGACCTACGCAACAGACAGATTATTTTCGGTATGTTTATGTGTGCTGCATTATTTTCAAACAAAAAAAATTCTTTTTTGTTTATTCGTAAGCATTATCAAGACCTTTGATATTTCCTGTAATATAACAAAGCGTAAGTAATTGTATTGCCCAGTTTCTGTTACAGGAAGTCCTGTTAAAAAGTTATTCTCTATCGGGGCTTGAGCGAGTTAATTAGCAGTAGCATGAAGCAAGGCTGCAGTTTATATGCTTTGTGCTGCAAGCGGTTTTTAGAACTGAAAAAAGCTCTTCATTGTCATAATATGAACACCAATGATACTGATCAGTACCTATTGGTGAGTCAACACTATAAAGATACTAAAAGATAAAGTTTTCTGTCATGAAGGTAAGCATTAATGATTTGATACAATTCTGTATCTAAAAAGTGTAATCGCATAACAAATTATGTCGTATAAAATGATAAACTATTCGCTTTTTTGTATTTATTGCTCAATTCCTATATACCTAGCTTATTGGGCTACATTACAGTAGAGCTTTCAGATTATTATATGTAGTTACGCTTTAGCAACACTTGTATTTGATTGATGAAACTTTACCTAACATTGTTATCTGCAAATAATTGCCAGTAGCTTAATAAAAGACTATGATGGTTAAAGGAGTTAATGGAGCTAGAAGTCAAGAAGAGTCTTTAGATTGTACAGTATAGGCAAAATAATGTGAGCATACTGTTTTGTTTTTACTGGCGACTGATTTCGCTATTTTTAGCAAGCTCTTTTGACAAAACAATAGTCGCAGACGCAGAAAAAGTAGTCCTATTTAATCTAAACAGATTAATGCTTAATTGTTAGGCAGTAAAGATAAAAACAGCAAACGCAATACTAAGTTTAATAACTAGATCAAGTTAGTAGGACTAAGAAAATAGCAAAAGTTTGTGTTACTGTATGAGAAACTTTTTTTGCGAGGTTTAATTCGAAGTATTACAATGAAGGTTATATTTTTCGTCTGTATTTCGTTGCCATCTGAAATAACTTTTAGCAACCACCTCAAATTTTGCCGTTGTCACTTGTTTACACGAATTAAGTACAGTGCATAAGTTGTTCGTCTCTGTTTTTGGATTAATATGATTTCAACTGAATTAACTAGTTGGAAAAAGTAATTGGCTACTGCGTGTTTGTTTGTACAATTTGCAGTATTATTTTTTTGGTGATTCAGCAAAATAAGGAACAAAGCTTTTTGCATGACATAAGAACACGCGCCATATGGCTGTTTTATGTGGCTTGACTGGCTTGATTTGCAAACATTGTGACATCACGTTAAATATAGTTAGCTTCAGATTAATGGTTATTGAGTGAAGTGTTAATTTCTTTTGTTAATGGGGTGGGTGGTGAAGTTTAATTTAATAACTTATTTGTCTCAGCTTAGCCTTGCTTTTTGCTTGATGAGCAAGACTTGCATTGTATCATTAAAGCTTATTGTTTGCTACTTGATGTTATTTTAAAAGTCATAAGTGTTTCTGAGTCCAATTCGTTTCGAACTCAACCATTGGATATCTTTTTTCTGATTTTTATTGTAAATATTGTTATTGGATGACTCAGGTCTACAGTCAACTCAGTAATGTAATGACAAGTCTTGCTCGTCGTATTCCTATACCAGTGTTCTTTCAGATCTCCTTCATTGAAGCGCAAAAAGAAATCCGGTGGTGAGCAACGTGGTAGTGAATTAGGTGCTGGTAGTACTCAAGGTAGGTCAGATTCATTTGTTATAATGTAGAAAAAGAATTGTTTAATCGAATAGATATAACATGGACCAGAAACCAAAGGTCTTGAAACTTTGTTTTTATATTTTCATTTTTGGGATAGTTCTACAGCCGCAAAAGAAGACTATGGAAATGTCGAGCTTTAATTGAAACGATAAAATAAATCTTAGCTTGAAGAAGACATTAATTAGGATATGTAATCAAATATAACAACTATGCATTGAAGCATGGTGGATATTGATGTTTGCAAAGCTATTTTAAACACGTTCCTGGTTGCTTGTTTGTGGCATTATGGCACTGTAACTTACTTCATTAACTTTTACTTCACAGATAAGCCCTCGTCAGCAGTAGTACGCCAGAATAGAGCTAGTGTATTGAGACAAAACGCTTCGTCTACCAATAAACGTAAGTTTTCTTTGTCTATTGCTACTTCAATTTCTCCAAATTCAAAAAGAAGCTCAAGAACTGATGAAGGTTTGCGTATTTTGTATTCATTAACGAAACAGTAAGGCAAAAATGCACCAGTACCATCTATTGAAATTAGCCATTGGTCTTTTATAGATTGAAGACTTAACCTTTTTTTGGATCGATTATCGCAGGGCTATTTAATGTTCACAGGCAATACAGTTAAATGAAACGTTCTGGAACAGTTTAGAGTTCATTTGCATGTTATGTTGTCACTTAGCATGTTTAGTTTTAGTAGGTGCTCCATTAACTTGCTCATTCTGTCTTAAGGGAATTAGTACAAGATGTTATCACAAACAATTGTTGTAATTTGTGTGTTGGAAAATCAGCAAGATTTAAAAAGCTTAAATTTGTATTGATTCGTATTATATGTGATTACTTTTTTTAATTATCCAAGCCCTTTTATCTAAGGTATGATTTTCGTTCTCCTAATCCCAAGTTCCCCTTCTAATACTGACAAAATGGCTGTGTTTAGATCCTTCTAGTGGTGTTGAAAGAGGACAGCTTGGCAAGCTTGAGCCTTCTACCGCTGCAAAAAGAGCACGATCTGACACAGCATTAGCAACTGCATCGAAAAAGTATGGACGTATCTGTACCTGACCGCATTCGTGTACTGTTTCACGCAGTAGTCTCCCACGTTGCTGTAATGCGACCACAGGAAGGCATTCTTTCTGCTGCACACTAGCATAACGATGATAATAATGCTTGTCAAATACCAACTGATGAAGTTGAGTTAAGTGAACAAGCTAATTCTTCTAGTGGCATTTATAGTATCTTTTTAATAAACAGCTGCACTCTCTGTTTTATTTAACATTCCTGATGAAGAAAAGCTGAAATTGCTCCTTAAAAGGTCGAATTCAATTTTTTAGGTTTTTCTTTTAAAACTTTTTTACATTTGCGTTGTATCAAAAGAGAAAATCAATAAGTAAATCGTTTGTTACCTAGCAGTGAAGAAAACTTATTACTTATTTGAATATACTTCTTGGCGTTTTTCTGCAGCTTTTGGTTTTATTTTCCTTTTTTCGTTTTTCTTTTTTTTGATGATTACAAAGGGTGGCAGATAACTGGGCATGCGAGACGGATAGTTTTGTGCACATAGTGTACACTGAACTATTGCATGCAGATTGCAGATTAGAGTAATAACAATTGACAAATATCGTCTTCCTCTGTTCCTGTTGTCTGTTTGGTTTACTTATCGTAGTTTAAACATTTAGCATGCCTTTTTACCTCAAGCGGTGTGACGAACCTAACTAACCCAGTCTTTGCAAATACTTCTCACACTAATGAACTTTCAAAAAGTCGATAAAATTTTCTCAGCAAATTGCACGTCTCTTAATATTGTAATGCACTGTGATTACAAAATCCGATTCATGTAACGTCCAAACGTTCATGTAAAATTTATGCGGTTTATAGGTAGCATATGCTGTTGTTTTGTGCTACGGTATTAACGTCATTGTTTTTTTTTTCCATTTCGGATTACGGAGTTAGTGTGTCGTAAGTAATTTCGTAGCATGTAAATTCATAGAAAACTGCGGTTTCACTGCTATGTTCCTTTTTTCACTTGTAAGAAGCTATAGTATCATGTTGCATAATACCAACGTGGCTTCAAAATCAACTGTTATGTCATTATCAAAGCCAAATACGGCCTAGGGCAACGTGTACAAAGTGAACGTTAAAAAAATCTTTAGTGAATTAATTGTTTTGTTGCTGAATATGATTATGATTAAATTCCATAAATGACCGAATGATATCCTAACAATAGTTGAAAGTTTGGAAGATAGATAATTACTACTGAGAGTAAAAAAGTGCATTATTAAGTCGTTGAACTTTTTCGGATAGATGCGGCTCTCTGGCGTACAGTAGTTTTTTAATGTCTGTGATTTGCATAGTGGCTGATATAGCTTTTAATTCATGTATTCCAATCTTAATACCCTACGCTATTACATTGTACTAGCGTAGTGTAACATCTTGAATGATTGGTTTCTACTTTAAACTAGCTTACTCGCTACCATGCTATCTCATTGAAAGACTCAAAAAAAATTTCACTGACTAGGCAAATAAAAGCAAAACGGTTAGAAAAAATTGCGTTTTTGAACTCCAGCGAAAAGTCTACATGGTTTCTATTGAAAAATTGCCTGTTCCTAGGCGCTAGAGTTCTGATTTAAGTCGTCTTTTCCGCCTATTGATGAACAAAACTCAAATGCCAGATGATTTTGTACCTATTCTATAGTCCAGCACTCTTAAACTGATTGCTGCTTGGTATGTAAATTTTAACGTGATATTATTAGTTCTGGTAGATATACAACATCTTCGTACTTTCTACAACTGAAAAAGGAAACGTTCTCAAACTAGAGCAAATGTAACTTTTGTCTAGTCCAACAGTGTGTGCAATCATTGTAGAAGTTTAGATTTTTCGTGACTTTCCTGTTTTTAACAAAAGAAAATCTACTCTACGTTACCGGGACCACGACAACTGGCCGCGAATCAAATGACACCGATTAGCTGAGAAGAGCGATCATAAGCATATTTTACTATCCCCAGAACCATCTTCCCCAAACCCTCACTTCGTGTCAAAATCACTGCGATGAAGTCGGTGACTAAGTCACTGAGACGAAACTATTGGTTCGTGGTCAGTTTGTCGCGGTCAGTTGACCTGGCTCGTACGTTACCGAACTTGTATTTAGACAAAAAAAGAAAGTTTTATCGAAAACGGCTTCATCTACCAGTCAAGGAAGCCAGCGCTCAAAGGTAAAATTGTTTTTTGTATCTGCTAAAAAATCGATTTTTCTATTTTGTTATTGATTGCAAGGTTTAGAATTACCACGTTGCAGCGTTTCTCTCGCATTTTAATTTGTGCTCTGAAAATTTTCGATAAACGTTATTACAATGCCTTGAAATCTGCAGAAACTCGTATTGCAGTAGTCATACCTGAATTTTTTAACTTTTGAGTATAAGAAATATGATTTTAAATGATAATTATTCGTTCAAGATAAGAAAGATTTGGCGCATAGCCAAAAATTTGCAGTTGTAACTGTTTTGGGGGTCTCGGGACGAAACCCCCAGCGCTCGAAAATTTTAATTTTTTGTTGCAAAAATAACTTGATTTTGGGCCTATTATGATGAAAATTAAGGCTTTTACAATGTAGTATAGATAGCAACAGTACAAAAACATGATTAAACTGGTTGCATAAACGGCCTATGTGGGAGGTGGCTAATGGTAAAATTTCTGTCGTCTCATTACAAGCTGGCTAATAATATAACTCTATAGTTTAAAAAAACTCAAGGAGTAATCTATTTCGTCCAAGTTTTATAGAGAAAGATAATTGGGGGGCTAATGGAACCATATTTGAGATAAGTGTTTGGTAAGAAAGTAATTCTGATTACCCCCCTCCCTCCTATTCCAGAGCTTTTTTTTAATGAAACCTATCCTCAGCATTTTTTACCAAGCGAACAAATTTGATTGCTTGTTTTTGGCCATTTTTAAAAAGTTTTTACTTGATTTGTGAATTATATATATTTTCGACAATTTAGCCCCGCCGTAAATGTTTCAAAAGACACTTTAAATCATTTTTAAAAAGGCATTCTACCCGAATTTTGAAAACTCAGAAAAAAACTTAAAAAATATGTTTACCAACATGACCCCATTGCAATGCTTGCTACTCATGAGATTAAGAAAGTCGAAGAGAAAAAAAATTATGTTTTCCTCTTAGAATCCAAATTTCGGCCATCTTGTTTCAAGTAGATTGTGCAATAAATCAGTTTTTAACTTCTATTTCGAGTCTTGCTAAGTACCGGGCTTCTTGGAACTAGTTGAGTGTTGAAGGTATAGGTAAATAAATTAGTGGAACAACTACTGTTTGAATTCAGAAAGGTTAAATGCTTTCCCAGTGTGCTTTGTCCGCCGAGTGCTAGTAAAGTATTCGGAATTTAGAGAAGAGCGATTAGAGGTTTTTGTGTTTTGGCGTAGTAGCCTATTGCCCATTGTGACTATTGCTTACTAAAAATAGCTTTTCCGAAGAAATGATTGCACGTTGAAGGCCAAAGCATCGTAGCTGACTAGATTTTAGACTACGATTCCAGTTTTTAGTGAGTCAGTAAGTTTTATGCAATTATTGCGCAGTTGGTTTAGGCCTAAAGGTCAGAAGACCAGTTAGTTTTTCGCGTAATTATGCAATTGCAAACTTCAATGCAAAGCATTTTAGTTAGCATTTTTCGTATACGTTTGCTACGGTTATCAGCAGGTACCTACGAAGCCACTTCCTCGACAGCTGCTAATGTATAGTCAGTCATTGGGAACGATTTTGACCCACGTTCGTTCAGTTTGGTAATGTTCGGAAAGCGTTTGTCCTTAGTCTAAGGGGAAAAATAATTGGGAATATCTTACAATTTCTTGGCTAAAGAGAATCAAAATTGGTTTGAAAAAATTCTAAAAAATTGCCAAAGTTGTTTTACTATGGTTTCACAGTAAAATTTTTTGAACAAAAACGTCTTGAATGCCCTTTTGAGTTCATTCCAGTGCAAAAGATTGTCTCAGAAGTGTTAAAAAGTGATATTTTTGTTGATCTGCACTTTGGTCGACAAACCCTTGGAGGGGGAGAAAGTCTGCTTACGTTATTGAAAAAGATAATTTCTCGTTTTCAAGGCCAATAGCTAAATCACCAATTCACCATCAGATGCGATTTGATGAAAGAATCACAAGATAAAGATTTTTTGCTTGTGAAGATAACATAGTTTCTTTGTTTTCATGTTTACTCGTTAGTACCTGGAATAGAATTTTTCGCATCCAGTTTCATAGTATTCCATCGGCAGTCATTTTTTCTGACAACCAGAGGCTGATTCAGCTTGTGGTTTGGTGTCTTTCATTTTGTTTTAAGTTTGGTCATTAGTTTGGTCTTTTCACTCCTTAGATATAGAGAAATGATTGTTGACGCTCTCTGGTAATTTTGGTTTTTGGTACAAAAAATTGTGACCCGGTCAATAAAAGATTTCAAGCAAAATTCTCAAGATGGAGCATTTTGTTGCTGTGGAAAACAATCTCCAATGCTTACTTCGTACGCAAAAGGAGGAGTACACAACGACTGTCTGTAAATTGTTTTTCATGATACTAAGATGATGGTTGGTTGTAAGTGGTAAAGAGGAACAGGCTATTTCACCGTAAATTTTTATCTGCTTTTTTATTAATTCCGACCCAAACTCATATCCTTACTCTGAAACAAACCCAAACCAAACCCTAATCTATATCCTTAAAAAAATAAATTTCTCGTTTTCGTTTAATTTTCTTTAACAAATATTTTCGGTAAAGTAGTCGCTCCCATGGTAGAAAGAGGTCTTTGTTTGTTTTACAGGGTAAAGAGGTTGCCACTAAATTGTGGTTTCCTTTCATACCCCCAGTGACGTCATCGGACTCTGAAGAGGACGAAGACGGTTCAAAGTTCAGTCATTTTGCAAAGGTACGGTAGAAGCTGCTTTGTTTAAAGTGTATTGAATTGACTAAGCATGAACACGTATATAGTACCTACTGCCAAATCTTTTCTGTTTTCAAGCTTTCAAATGAAATTATTATCGATTTCAACAGAGTTTGGGGGTATTAGCTTTTTGTTTTTGTGCTACGTTTTGAACCTCTGCTGGTGTTTTAAATTTTTTTTATCTCATACTACGAGACGCTGTTTAAAATTCATCAAATCAAATCTTTCATTATACTCGCTGTATTACGCCGAATCGGGTGGCGAGTTGGCGGGGCTCATATCCGCGTCATTGTGCCTGCAGGCAACACAGCTCCTTTCAAAGAAATGTTGCAACAGTGGTGAGCCGTTGGCAACACTGTGTCTGATTTGACCGGTCCGAGATGTGAACCTCAGACCTACCGTTCCAGAGACGAATGCTTTACCGCTCGACTGACTGGTTGGTTTGAGATTCATTACTTCGCTAATTTAGCGAATGTTGTTATGTGTAGCTAAACAAAAAATCAATTTTAATACAAAATGACTAACGCTAGGTTTTTGTCTAAATCATATTAGGCGTAGTTAGGTTTTCTTTTCTTTGTTCGCAGTAGGAATGCTTAGTTTTGTTCTTTCTTTGCAGGGCGTCAACAACTTTTCTGCTACTTCTAATAACGAAAAACTGGCTTCTCGTAGCACCAAATCTACTTTCAGCAAAGGAAGTAGTAAAGACAAGGCCGGCAATTCGTCGTCAAAATCGAGTGCAACTACTGATTCTTCCACTACTAAAACGTTTGCCTCTAAATCTTCCAGTCGGTTTTCATTTGGACGATTTTCTAAGTCAGATTCAAGCTCTAAAAATACCGGTATGGCTGTAGTATTTTTGGGTTAAGTGAAGCAAAATTTCTTCTGTAGACTCTTTATCTTTCCTGTTGATGAGAACATGGTTGTTACACCACGTTTTCACATTACTCAAATTGTGGGCATTCCATCACCATACACATCATGCGCGTATCCAGGATTTTCCTTAGACAAGGCTTGAGCCCAAAGTTATTATGGGATTTTTCGGAAAAAAAAACAGCCATTTTTGGACCGTTTGGATGACATGTCGCATTTTTGCAGAACCATGTAGAAGAACTAATTGCTTAAATTTGGTAGCCCTTTGACAGCATTAAATTTCTTAGCCGCTTGGGCCCTCCCCCTTACTTCTTGGTGAAGTTCAAAACACGTTTTGAAGCATGCATGTTTGGGTTAAATTTTCAAATTGACTTGGCTAAGAGAGGAGGGAGCTTTAGCCCCCGTATCCTTTTTTGCTTACGCCACCACATTACACCAGTACACCATTTAGCTCGAGTTGAGTCGGAGAACCGGATGAAGAAGAAGAGGCAATTTCCACAGCACTTTGAGAGAGTGGCACCCCATCGCCACGTAGGTGGCTGGCGGCCAATGTTGATGGAATGAGAGGTACTCATTGGTTACCTCTTAAAAACCCCCATCTGGACGAGCGGTTGCACTAATATACTTGTAATGGAGCACGGGGTTGCAATAAACGTCGCGCATTTATTTTAGAAGACTTGAACAAGGAAGCGGGTTGCAGTCAACCTTCAGCCAGTCAATCATCGAAATCGCGTTCTTCTTCCGCTAAACAAACAAAAACAAAAGGTAACTAGCTCGTCACAAAATTTTGAGTAGCATTTCAATCCTACTTTCAAACTATGGTAATTGTCTTAAGGCACTAAGCTACGCAGCTTTTCAGGGTGTCATTACCCAACACTTGTTTCACAGTACTTGGATCTCTTTAACCCGTTTCTCACCTCTTTTACACCTTCCTTTTGATTCCTTATTCCAATTGCGTACTGTACGAAGGAGATGGTAGAGTGAAGCAGGCTTGGAAAAATTATAATTATAGTTGACAAAATTGTAATTAATTACGCGATTGCTCTAATTGTTATTGAAAAATTTTTTGCCTGTTTTGAATTACAATTACTCAATTATTCACTAAGATAGCTGATTACAAAATGTGTTTGAACAATATCAATTTTCCTCCAGTTGCAAATCGATATCGATATTTTCTACTGGTTGCAATTACATGTGACGTCACAAACCGAACATCAAAGTAGGTTAGGGATAGTTAGAGTTTTTAGATAGGGTCAATCATATTCGTAACCTAAACTTAGCACCTACTCGAATCGCAACTAGCACTAACTCTAAGCCAAAAAAAAGCCCAACGTAGAATTGGCCTATGACGTCAGATGTGACTGTAACCAGTGGGAAGTAACCTATGCTACCATAAGCGTAGCCAGGATTTTTTTGATTGGGGAGAGGGGCCCCAAACCACAAATTACATACAATGACGTCATCAGAAATTTTTCAAAAGAGGAACTTTTTGTGGGGCAAAGATATCGTAGGATGGAAGATCTAAAGTCGTGACCTGTTGTTGGGAATCAACTAGGATTTTGCTAAAGGTAGAGGTAAACCAATAGTTAAAAAGTGTAAATGTCTAACTTGGGAGACGTGAGTAAGCTAATGTAACTCAAACGTATCACTGACGGGGGTCTGGGGGCGGAGTCCCCAGCCGTTGAACCCAGGCAGGTAGCCAGGATTTGGAAAAGGGGGGGGGGCTATTTTGAAAGAGTGAGAAGTGTGCAAACGACCTTGACCCGAATTTTCATTGCTCTTGAATCAGTTTCACACGGTTTGCACAAAAATTGAGACGAAATTTCTCGGAAACCTCGGAAATTCAAAGGTTTTTTCCGCCCAAAATCAGGTGGTCTCCAAAAAAAAAAAAAATTCACCGATTTTGAGACTGAATTTTCGGTCGAAATCTCAAATTCAAAGCTTTTTTTCGCCCAAAATCAGGTGGTCTCCAAAACAAAAAAAAAAAAAGGTCTTTACCGATTTTGAGACTGATTGTTCGGCCCAACTCGGAAATCCAAACGTTTGAGGGGGGGCTGTTTTCCTATGGGGGGGGCTATTTTCAATTTTTCACTGGTCGATTTGTTGTAAGTTTTTGAAATGAAAAGCTATCTTAACGCCATTGGATCACATTTCGTACGTGTTCAGAGCCATTTGAAAGAAGTAGATTTCAACATTCGAAAGCCAATCGAAAAAATTAAATTGTTCAATCCTTCTTTTACTCGCAATTTAAGTCCAAACCACGTTAAAAATCTTGCAATTTGTTGTTGAATTTTAATTGTAAGTGATTTATTAAACCCCGATAGGAGAAAGTAACAAACATTGCCTCCTGCAATATTTTAGCAGTAAATAATAATCCTCTCGAAGATTTTCCTTAGAGATTTTTGTTTTGTCATGAAATTAACCAGTTATAGGAGTACATGTACGGCCAGGGGGCCTAGGACCCCTCAATTCAAATTGAGTATTTTGTGTGTTGAGCATTTCCCCCAGCTCATTTTTTTAAAAGTATTTTGAGCGTAGAAACTGGCTAGGTGGAGATGAAATTTTTTTGAAAAATGGTACAATAGATGGTTACGCTTTCTAACCACGTTATTCCCGGACCGGATTTACATTGCGCGTTGCCTCTGATACTTTGGGGATTTTTGGAACATCTTCCTGCCAGATATAGGTGAAGACCAAAGCAAAGTCTTACCGTATAAGCACGGGGCTTTGGCATTGTGCCATATGATAAATCTGGCACTGTTTGTTGCATTACGTTCATAAAAAGGTTAGATGAGGGCCTGAGGTAGCAACTTTCAGGACAGTACCCCTTAATTTCACCCGGGTTATACATTTCAATTGGTTGGCAAAATCGAATTGATGGGGCCCGGGCCTCCTGGTCGTCAATATTATTGGTAATTACTGTTGTACGCGAATATGCTAAAAGAAACTAAAAATGAAGAAACTAGACTTTTTTGTCTCGTTTTTATCATTGGTGGCATTTCGATTGAAGGGGGGGCGGGCCACCTGCCTCCCTTCTTGCTACGTTTATGATTGTAATTTCAGTGCTATTTGTGATTTAAGATTTTGTGTGCTTTTTTGCTTGTTTGCTCTTGTGTGCATGTCAAGGCAACAATAATGGTTTTCTTTTGTATGATCATGTTAAATACGTGATATTATTGGTAAAAGTTAAAATAGTGTTACGTAGTAGTTGTACCTTGAAGTTGTAACGTACACAATTTCACCTTTTTCCAATTTTTAATTGTGTTAAAACTTAATTTCTTTTGCACAAATAATTGCAGTATGATACCATGGTTTAGCTAAAACCATAATGTTGCCGGAAGCGATATGAATTCAGTAGCATACTTGACAATTGCTTACAAACGAAATTATGTATGGTATTGCAAAAATTAAAGTTTAACAAAGATTGATGGAAGAACAAGGTTAGAGAGAAATGGGGCTTTAGTAGGTCTGATATAGAAATGCAAAAGAAATCCACAGTGTTGACATAAGCAAAGCTCGATGCTTCGTATGTAAGTGAATTGGTCACAATGTTTTGAGAATCTTTTCATTTTAATTGTAATTGAATTACAATTACTTAAACTTGAATAATTGTAATTGAAATTTTTAGGTTGTAATTGTATTTGTAATTGTAATTAAAGCAAAAACAAGTAATTTTTCCAACCCCGGAGCAGTGTTCCCTCTAACTTTTTGGCTAATCGGCCAGTGCCCAAATTTTCTTGAAACAATTGTGCCCAAAGCTCTAAAAAGACGTTTATGTGCCTTAAATTTTGGACCAATCCAGTATTAAAGTGTACTTAATGTCATATTTCCACAAATTTGTCGAATTTTCTAACGCTATGTTTACCATTTTGCCGAAATGATTTGTCCTTGTTCCAACAAATTGCTGATTGGCTGAAAAAAATTAGCCCAGCGGGAACACTGCCCTGGAGTGAAGTCTGCCACTGAGCAAGATCACCATCTTCGCCACATTACTAGCACATAGCAGGCACCGATAATGGTCTATCTCGTATTTCGACTTCGCAATAGATGCTGAGATTTTAACGAGTATGTTATTGGTTACGTTTCGGGACGTTGACTCATAAACTCATCCAATTATTAATATGTCAATGAAAAATTTTGTTGTTGATTTAAATGCTGGCTGTTTATTTAAAATTTAACTGCTTCATAATTCGTACTAAAATTGTACATTTTTAACCTTTAATTTGGTCTCACGGTAGTGGTTACTTTGTGTCCAATGAGGAAACTTCTGTAGTTTCGATTTCATTTTAAACTAAGCAAGGCTCAAGGGGTAAATAATGTCATTGACTGACGGAATTTTTTGCAGAACTTTTTTATAAGCAGTTAACAACATCTATATTTGATTGTGAAACACAGAATCAAACAAAAAAATGGTGTATACCGTAATTATAATATAAATATTCTAAAGGTTTTCACCGCCTTGCTGATAAAAACGGCTTTCCATACTAGACGATTTACCAGCTGAAATAAATTTAGTATGTGATTTGGTAATTTATAATTACCCACTGGTATCACGCATAGCTAGATTATCCAGACTATGGCTTCTAATGTTTAGCTAGTTATCCGAAGCATAGGCTTCATTAAGAATTGCGTGCCCATTTACAGATTTAGCTCCAAAATTGCTAGTTCTGAAATTTTAAAATCTTCGTGGTTAGTGGTTACTTGATCACTGAAATAGCGTTCACATGTTCGCATGTTCAATACTGGTTAAACGAAGTGGTATAGGTCGTTTTAATGCAACTTTTTAGGAAAACTATCGACAAAGACTCGACACGAAGAAAGCAAACCAAAGACGCGAAAGCGGTATCAATCTCCACCCAATCACCCACTCTACAGCACCAGAACCTTTACTAACACAAGCAAGACGGGGTCCTGTGCCAGTACCAGGTAGGTAGTGCATTAATATTTCAGTTTTTTTGCTTCTTTATAAACTATGTGGTTCAAAAGTAACTTACAAAAATCTGTCTTCAAAATGATCACCTCCTTGTTCTGTTTATTTTAGCAGCTAATACGAAATTTCGTGGAGTTTATGCTTTTTTTCTATATCCGTTTTGCTTCTGTGGATTAAGCCTGCCTCGCTCTTTACAAGGTTGTTTTCACTCGTAAAAATACCTGTATTTTCGGTGCCTACAATTTTTGTCTCTAACATTTCTTCCGGGTAATTGCCAACTTTGTTAATTTCTATCTCAACATATTCCAAGTAACGTCCTGTGTGATGAGACAGACATTTATATCTTGGATTTTGTTTAGTCGCAGGGGCAGGGGAAAGTCTGGTGGAAGCGCACGCAACAGAGAAGAACCTGGGGCTTCCGAGATGTCAAGAGAAGCAGCACAATCTGCTGAGGCGAACCAGCCCAACCAAGCCGAACCTGCCCTCGCCGCCGCGGAAAACCAGCAAGGTGGAGTACTCCCTAGTTGTTTTAAGAGTGCTACACGTTCGTAAAACACCACAATGTAAAAAGTGGTTGGTTATCTGCCTTTTGACCTACAATTTTTCGTCGAAGCTTTTTGCAAAAATATTGTTTCGTTTTTTTATATCACAAATTGTTTACACCCTAGTGCAATTGAGCTGGCTAATTGGTTTAGAGAGTGACTATTGACCAAAAATTTTTAAGTTGAAGAGAATAAAATGAAAATGAGAAATATTTATCCGCGCATTTTGCTTTACTTTTTTATGGGTTAGGGTTTGATTTCGGATTAGATTCGGAAATAGTTTTTACGTTAGAAATTGAGTTTGGGTTAGAGACTGTTGAGTCAGAATTAATAATAAAGGAGATAAAGATTTCTGGTTTGGGTTAGAGACTGTTGAGTCAGAATTAATAATAAAGGAGATAAAGATTTCTGGTGAAATTGCTTCTTTAATTTATTTTCTTGTCGTAACGTTTGAAAGCAATTGTGCTATATAATATATGTTCCTATAATTAGGTGCGTCAAATTCGTCACCACCTGCGGCTGCAGACAGCAACGCTAACCCGAACCCAGATCTAAGTGATCCAGATATGTCACGTTTGCAAGGTAAGTTCTCTGGAGAGTGCTCCACTTTTTACTTCTCTTCAAGAGTTTATGTCGAGTAGGTATGATTTGATCATAATGTCAGTTCTAGTTTCGAAAAAAATTGACTTAAAGTGGCTCTGAAAAATCGAAAATTTCTTCGTTTGCGTGTTGCATTTTATGAGATGTATCTGGTAGCAACATAATTAATTACGCAAAGGTTTTTTATCGCAAAAACTGCTTTTTTCAGCACTCCTTGAAGCTAGAGGTCTGCCATCTCACTTTTTTGGGGCACTTGGTCCTCGGGTGCAGCAGATTCTTCACCGTTCTGTGAACAGCGGCACAAGTAAGCGAAGTTACGAAGATATGATTAAAATGAAATAGTGGAATCCATCCTTTTGGTGTATGACTTTGTGATTATGATGACTTCGTAGTTTGTATTCTAGTTATGACTTTGTAATTAAGTAGAACTCATGTAGGGTAAGATGGTCATTCAGGATTCACTACTGATTCACTAATAGCCAATTATTTCAGCCTGTTACTGCGAAAATCGATAAATCCGAAAGTAAATAAAATTTTGATGTATTGGTTATATTTGATGGGAAATAGAAATTGACCTTTGAATTTGGTGCAAACATTCAAATGATTACTTTTTTCATTAGTATATTCTGTCTCTTAAAGATGAGTACTATAATATTGTTCAATCGATCAATCAATCGATGCTGGTTAGGCTGGTTTTTGACGAGCTATGTTTGTTGAGTGGATAAAATTACCCCGCGCATTTCTGGGGATGAGAGTGTGTAGCACCTAAATGTGACGTCATTGCACCTCAGCGATGTACTGCAGAGCCCTGGAGAGAGGTGGCAATTTCCACACAACTCAAAAAGGTTGTTACCCCAATACCATACAAGTGACCGCTATTCATATGCAAGGAGTTTAAGCTGCCTTGGGTCTTTTTTTACGATCAAATTAATTTTTCTGACGATTCTTTTTGACAAGTGTCAGACGAAAAGTTTAGAAGAGAGAAACATTTTGATTACAGCATTACTCATGTTCTGTATCATCAACCAACTTTTCAAATTAAACGTTTCGATTTATTCGAATTACTATTTTCAGGTTCAAAGTCGCAGCAGTTACTGCAAGGGATGCAGGCTACAGGGGACGAGTCCAGACAGCTGCAATCAGTTATAGAAATGTGCCAGCTCTTGGTAATGGGAAATGAAGACACCCTTTCAGGCTTCCCAGTCAAAATGGCTGTACCAACTTTGATCACTTTATTAAAAGTAATTTTGTTTTCACTTTTGTTGTTTTGATCATTGCTAAAATATATGCGCCTGTTGTAATACAAAATTATTTTTTGTCTTATTTCTTCTTTTTTGTTTCGTTGATTTACTCTTTTTCAGTGAAATTTCTAACTACGGATTTTGGAAGTGGGTCAAAAATGACTGATTGATACTGACTTTGGTTTCGTCTCAAAGGTACCACTAACTTTTCAGGAATTGAAACAAGAACGAACTTGGTTGTTTTTAAAGTGTGAACAACTGAACGTTTGTGGAGCTCATGCCCAGCTGGCCGCATGATAACAAAAACACTACTTCCCAATTAGCTACTTTACTTAAACGTACTAATATTATACGAGTACAGTATATTGCAATCTTCTGGCCTTCGGACAACTGGCACTCGCACTACGCCTCTGTTTTTGCTGTACGGGTAATAGGATTTTGCAGGTTTTTCCAGATCAAGGCGATTTGATTTTGTAATTGAAATAGGACCACTTTTTCCATACGAGTCACCACATTTTGAAGTGGGCCAAGTCGACGTGGCCCAAATCGCTTTTTATTAGGTATTCAGAAACTGCATATAAAGCTCCATGTATGGACTAGGTGGGGAAATCTTAATCAGCTTAATGTTCGAAATGTAACCCGTCGAAAAGTGGGTTAAGTAACTTGGCCCATTAATGAAACTGCTTTGGCTCTAATAATTGTTTCATAATGGGCCAGTTAAACTTGGCCAACTATTTCTAGACAAAAGTTGTTACTTGGCCCAAAAGTCCCAAATTTTAGTTGAACTTTAATATGAAGAACAGTGGGATGTATGACCCATACCCTTCAACTACTTGCCTCGAACTCTACACACACACAGGCAGACAGTGATGGGCACAGCGGCACTATTCACCAGCGGCGCTAGTAGCGCCGCTATTTTTTTTCGTCACCAGCGACAAGCGGCAGCGCCGCTGTTTTTTTAACCGAAAAAGCGGCAGCGCTTCAGCGCTGGTTTTAAAGCAAATATTCTGCCGCTACTCTTAATAAACTCCTTCCAAGTCTTTTTTGATTCACATTTTTACACGTTACCGCTTGAAGTCTTTACTCTCCGTTTGTTTTCACTCTGCTTTTGTTATACGTTATTTTAGTTTAGTAGAACATACAAGGCTACCTTTGTGACGTTTTGTCGTAGCTCGCATAGCATCTCTTTAACGAAAATTCGATAATTACAGTTTCATAAATTGCTAAAAACTTGCAAATCGCATAGACGGTTTTCCGCAATATTTTCTCAAAATGCTAGCATTTAGTAAAACAAATCAAGATGATTTGTTGGCTATCTGGTGGCACACTAGGTACAGTTGGTGCACTGCAAGTAGAACAGTACAGTAACTGGCCCGGAGCCAGAGTAGTGGGTTTCGGGGGGAGGGGGGGCAAAAAAACTTTTGGGGGGACGCTTACGCAGCCGAGACCAGACGCCTTTGGAATGCCTCAGCAATCTGGTAAATATTTTGCTCCAAATCCTAAGTTACTCTCCTTTGGTATGGATTTTGCCCTCAAATTTGGAGGTGAAGACCCCCCCCCAAAAAAAAAAGTCTTCATCGCAAAATCTTAGGCTACTTGATTACGTTCACTCGATCTGTCTTGCTGTTTCATAGAAAAAAAGCGTTTGTGGTGACCTGTTTTCGGGCAAAAGTTTGCTGGTCCTCTTGTACTAGTAGTACAAAAGTTTACTCTCGCTGGGGAGGCACAAGCAGTGTTTTGGGGGGGGGGGGCACGGCCCAAAAAGCCCCCCCCCTCCCCGTGCATAGGCATAGCCAGGATTTTTGATTGGGGGAGGGCCAAACCAAAAATGACATGCAATGACGTCATCAGAAGTTTTTGATAGAGGAACTTTTTGTGGGACAAAGATATCGTAGAATGTATGATCAAAAGCCGTGGCCTGGTTTGGCACTTAACGAAGAGTTTTCAAAAGGGAGGGCGCTCAAACCAAAAGTTAAAAATGAAAATATGTAAATTGGGAGACGTGTGCAAGCAAACTAGTTTACTCAAACGTATCACAGATGGAGGTTTGGGGCCGAAGCCCCAGCTGCTTGGCAATTTTTTTGCATTTTTGTGGAAAAAAAGCTATTTTAATGCCATTGGATCACATTTCGCATGTGTTCAGAACCATTTGAAAGAACAAGATTTTTAACATTCGAAAGCCAGTTGAAAAAAATTAAATTGTTTCAATCCTCCTTTTACTTATAACTTGGTCGAAAGTACGTTTATGATTTTGCATTTGGGGTTTAATTTTGTAAGTATTTTAGTTGTTCATAATAATCCACTCGAAGAATTTCCTTAGAGATTTTTGTTTTGACGTGAAAATAACTAGTTGTAAGAATACATGTACGGTCAAGAAGCCCCAGGCCCCTCCATTCAAATTCAATAATTTGTTCAATGAGCATTTCTCCTTGCTATTTTTTTTTCAAAAGTATTTCTTCGCGTAAAAACTTAGCGAGGTGGAGATGAATATTGTTATTAAAAACCGTACAATAGATGGTTACGCCTAATTGCCATGTTATTACCCGGGCCGGATTTACATTGCGCGAGGCCCCTGGCACGTTGGAGATTTTCGCAGAATAAGTGTAGACCAAAAATAAAGTCTTACCATCTGAGCGCAGGGCCTTTGGTACTGTGCCATTTGGTAAATCACGCCCTGGTTATTGCATTACGTTTTTGAAAATGTTAGATGAGAGCCCGAGGTAGCAACTTTAAGATAAAAACCCTTAATTTCAGCCAGGTTATTCATTTTAATTGATTGGCAAAAATTAAATTGAGGGGGCCCTGCTGCCTGGTCGTCAATATTATTGTTAACTACCGCTGTACACGTGTACTGTTGTACGCAAAAAGTGCTGAATAATATTGAAACTGACGAAACAATAGGCTTTTTTGTCACATTTTTATCATTGGTCGCATTTCAATTGGAGGGGGCCCGGGCTCCATACCCCCCCATCTGGCTGCGCCTATGTCCCGTGGCGCCGGGCCTGAGTAGTTACATCAAGGCGTAGTAAAATAAATTTTGCTACAACAATTAACAATTAAACTAAGAATTGAATTGAATTTATAGTGCGCTGAGAATAGCACAAACAAATAGAACCAGGTAATAAATAAGCTTTAAAGACAATTTAGTTATGGAGTTATAATCGTAGAAAAAATACTTAGTGTAACATGTATCGCTTTGAGCATCATTTGCTTAACATGTAGGTTATTACTAAGTATCTCCTTCAACTTTGTAAACACCTATGTCTTAAACGCTCGATCTACATTTGCGTCAAACTATTACTTACTTGTCTACCATTTAAGCCTGTTAATGCCGATTTTAACCCTTACCAGTATTTTAAAAGCTTAAATAATTTACTTTCGTAATTAAAGTTGAAATTTCACCATTAGGTATTGTATTTGAATGCCATCATTTTTATTTTCTTTTTTTTAAAGTAGCGGCAGCGGCCGCTGTTTTGTATGCAAGTAGCGGCAGCGGCGCTACTTTTTCATTTGAGTAGCGATAAGCGGCAGCGCCGCTGCTTTTTTTGCCTAACAGCGGCAGCGGCGCTACTTTTGAAGTAGCAGGTGCTCAGCTATGCAGGCATAATATACAGTTAGCTTTTTTCTCGCGGTCTCCCACTATTTCCGTGAGATTTTAAATGGCTTGCTGATGCCATCATTTGGCATGGTATGATGAAACAAGCTTTACCCTCCACAATGATTGATGTTGTTGCATCATAAATCAATTGTTTCGGTTGATCTTAGGCTGATCATGCAGATTGTACGAAGTTATTTCTAAGCAAGGAAGAAGTTTAGGCAAAGTGCAAATCGTCAACTGCGAAATTTGTGCAATAGTGCACAACAAGGAGCTCCATGCAGAAGAGTGCAAGGTTTTAGTAGTGGAAGAATATAAAACAGAAGGATTAGAAGATGACCCAGACGCAGAAGAGTTTAAGAAAGGAGCCTTTCTTAGAATTAAAACTTGCAAGAAGAATGACGGATCGAAGAAAAAAGGAAGAAGACACAAAAGAGGGTGTTCACCAGATAAATAGACTAAAAAGAAAAAAAAAGGATGAGAAATTTAGGAAAAGCTTATATTTAAAGTTCAGGCAAGCAAATTGCTAGTATAAAGATTGTTTATCTTGTATGTAGCTGCAGATACAAAGATTGCTAAAAGCTTTCAGAAGATGCTAGAAACAAAGCACACAGAGACTTTTGGATGATCGGTGATTATGATCACTGAAATGCTTTTTGTTAACTCTGATAAAGACAGTTGACAAAGCAGCAACGAAGTGCCCCAAAAAGGCTGTTAAAAGTAAGCCAAGGTCAAAGACTAGGCAGAATACAATCAATGGCATAGATGTGTGCAGAAAGTCTTGAGAAAGCTGTATTTTCCATAAGTAGTGGTAGACTTGGAAGGCTTTTATTGGCACTTGATCAAAATTCTAGTTAAATACCAAAAGTGAGACTAGGAGCTAAACGCATGGAAAGAATTTATCCGGTAGTTGTGGCTACAATCACCAAAATTGTGGAAAAGTTGCCTAAGTACTTGCCTCAATATACCAGAAGTAAAGATGTGCTCAGTAACATTGTATACCTAGAACCAGACTGCGATTGGCATAAAGTATTTGAAATGACGAAAGAAGAACTTCCACCAGAAAAAGAAACCTCCAAGTTTGATGTGGTTTTACAAGCACGTTAGTGAGCGATTTCTACATATGAAGGCCCATATTCCATCCACTGATAAATGCAACACGTGTACTTTACTTCACTTGCAGGGAAATGAAGAGGAGTTGAGTTTGCACCAAATGGAAGCGTCTAAATTTAGGAAACAGTTAAAGCAAGATGCTACTCACAAGCTTTGCATTACCTTTGATTTACAGCAAGTGCGGCCTTTGCCGTTGATTAAGGCTGACAAGGCGTTTTATCATTGAAAAACATGTCTGTATATATTGGAAATACATGAAACGCAGAAAAAGCAAGCTCACATGTATCTGTGGCCAGAAGTAATTGCATCCCGCGGTGCACGCGAAATTGCGAGCTGTTTCTACAAGTTTCTTAGGGATGAAATACGTCAAGATTCTGAAGCGACAACACTAATGGTGTGAAGCGACACTTGTGGTTGGCAAAATAGGAACTTTATTATCTGTTCTTTATGGCTGCGAGTACTGCATGAGTGCCCAAACATCAACAGTATTGTCCCTCGGTTTCCGGTATAAGGCCATTCCTTTTTGCCAAATGACAGAGATTTTGGAGATATGGAAAAAGCAAAGAAAAAGAAAGCTGCGATATACACCATTGATCAGTATAAAAAGGTTATATCCTCTTCAAAGAAAAAGAAACCAATTATTGTGGAAATGAAGAAATCCAATTTTTTTGACATTGCGGAAGGATCCAATTTTTCCAAATTGTCAACACCAGTAGATGCAAGCAGAAATAAGTTTTTGTGGTTGAAGATTCATGAGTTTCATTATGAAAAAGTTCTCTTCGGATTTAAATTTTGGTATAACCTGATGGAGGAATACCGAACCTGCGTATTTCGAAAAAAGAATACCAGACTGCGACATCCGCGTTTTTAAATCTATACCCTATTTTACATCCAAATGGCCGCAAACTAAAAGCGGCCAAAGTAGTAGACTTGGCCTCATTGATGAAGTATGTTTTGATTGTTCTCCCTATCTATCAAGATTTTTATCAGAAAATAGTTGAGAGTCATGAAGATGTAGTGGCTTCATATAAACAGAAAAAGACCAGTGGGCAGAAGTCGAAGTCGACTGCGAAAGAAAGTGAGGTGGAATCTAAAGTGGAGGACTTGCGTTGAAGGTGGTGATTCGCATACTACAGACGTCAATAAAGTGGCAAACATGCCGTACTTAAACATTGATTTACATGGCATTCACCATTATGTTTGCATATGTGTAGAGAGTCTCGATTGCCTGAAATACCTTAATTATTTTTAGTGTAGACTGTAGATGCGGCCTCAAATGCCATTGACACCAAAATAATTCGATATTGCTGAAATTACGCAATTCTTTTCATTATCATGTTTGTTTCATGCGTAAAATTTCATTGGAAATGCGTAAAATTTCATTGGAAAATAAAATTTGTTAAAAGTTACGTAATACTGATTTTTGTGTGCTATTAAAAAATTTTAGATGAGACAGAATTTATGATAAGATTAACGGCAGTGATGATAAAATGATCAAAAATTTGCAACCAATTCATTACTAAGTCATTACTTTGACGAAATATTCAAGTATACGGCACAGTTCTTTTTTTTTTTTTTTTTTAGCGTGCTTCCAAGACCCTTCTGTTAACCTGTCTTTTAATGCATTTAGCCAATCCGTCGTGGCATAAAGCTAATGCATCAACGCTTCATCATCATCCTTTTACATCGCGTTATAAAAGGTGTAAGAGATGAAGAAAATCACTGTCTTGTTCGTTTTGTGAAGAGTTCTTTTAAGGAAGTGGAAGTTGTTTAACACAGACGTATGCTCTTTCACTGCACACGCTTTATGTGTGAGCAAAAAAAAAAATACTGCAACAGTACAAATTTTCACTGAACGTAAACTTGGCCCATTATATTGAACATAGATAACATAAATTATTTGGACCAAATCAGCTTGGCCCCTAGCAGAAAAAAAAAGAAAAGAAACATAGTTAGGCCAAGTAACTTGGTCCGATAAGACTCGCGCAAAAAAAGAAGTTGGCTCATTTTGCACACACACAGTATAAAAAGGAAAAACAATTTTTTTTGTTTATTTATTATAAACATAACCTAACGCAACTGTCTTTCTTCCCGTAAGAAAATAGCTTCTTGGAGCTTTTGTGAAACAATTATTTACTTGTTACATACAGTAACAAAATCGTAAACGAACTTTTCACAAATCATCGATTTTCTCAAATCGCGATTTTTTTACTTGGCCCACTTCAGAATGTGGTGACTCATATTTGAAAATGTTACAGCCAATTTAAGACGATAATTGAGTCCACGAACAACGCGCAAGTGGTATTTCGCAAATTGTCATTTTTCTCTTCGCGCCCCAACTCCATACAAATAAACATCGAGCATTGAACACAGTTTATAACTGTTTTATTCAGATGGAACATAACTTCGACATAATGAACCACGCGTGTCGTGCTCTGACATATATGATGGAGGCTCTTCCTCGGTCATCTGGAGTCGTAGTGGATGCTGTGCCGGTATTTTTAGAAAAGGTCAGTCGTAATAATTTTGTTATCATTAACATGTTCGAAAAATTAGGCATACACTGTTGGTCCTGATGCTGAATTCAGAGTTTGCTTAGTGATCATTTTGTTTTCGTATGTTTCTGCAACAGCAATCGGTTTTCTTTCCTCAAATCATCTGAAGTCGTTAATGGCTGTAGAGTAGACAGCGAAATAAATCTAAAATTAGCTGCCGAAGAATAGTGGTAAAAAGAATTGTGAAGGTGATTTCAGGAATCACTTATCAGTGAGTTGTGGCTGTAAAAAAATTAAGCTAAAGTGGTCTCAATCGTCGTGGCTATAGTCAGTGATGATCATGGGGAAATATGATCCTAAAAAAGTGCTGTTTTGATCCAGGCAAAATTAATAAAAATAGTGGGAATACAACCTGTATTTATTTTCTAGCTTCAAAGTATTCAGTGCATGGACGTAGCTGAGCAATCCCTGACTGCTCTTGAGATGCTATCTCGTCGTCACAGCGCAGCCATCTTGCGTTCGAATGGACTTTCTTCCTGTCTGCTCTATCTTGACTTTTTCTCGCTGCCAGCTCAACGAAATGCGCTCGCGGTAGCAGCCAATTGCTGCACTGTGCTGTCACCAAGCGAGCACGCGACCGACTTCGACAAATACTACGGCAGTTCAATCTCAATGCTAGTACAAAGACTATCTCATCATGTACGTCTTTACTTGTAACTCGAACCAAATTTTGTATTACGCCAAAGCGTGTATTGAGTTTGCGAGGCCTAATGGCCCACTATTGCGCCTGCCTTCGGGCTACGTAGCTTCTTTCGAAGGAATGTTGCAGCGGTGGTGTGCCGTTAGCAACACTGTCCGATTTGACTGGCCCTAGATTTGGGCCTTAGATCTCCCGCTTCTGAGACGAACGCGTTACCGCTCGACCGATCGAAGGGTACTTGTGATTGAACTGTTCAATGTTTATAGAGTTGTAAATCTTTTTTTTTTAAACTAACTTTGGAATGTATAGTAGGACATAGCAAGATTGTTCTTACGAAACTATTTTGGGGAAGAAAATTCGATGATATTGTTTTGTGATTTTCATGAAGATATTATTTAGGACAAGAAATGCGTTGAAAGTATATGCTTATGCTTTGCTCGTCTTGTGGACAATTTCCGAACACATCCAGACATCTTACAGAAAATTACAAACGACGGCTTACTGGAAAACTTTCAGGTATTTCAAAAGCTTGCTTTGCGTTTTTGGGTAGTTTTAGTAGATTTTTCTTTTCAGGATCAATGTCAGACCAGCGTTGTTCTAAATTGGCATAATAGGCGTAGTATTACATATAATCATTGCGCCATAATGCTCCAAACAGGCATTGCAGCATTAGCAGATAACGCCTACGTTAACCGTAACCTTAACCCTAACCTTACTATGTCTTCGTCATACTATGCCTATTTCGCGGGTTGTTTTAAATAGGCTTGGTAATGGCGTAGTAGACATAGTGCGCCACCGCCAACCCTAACACTAACTGTAAATCTAACTCGAACCCTAACCTACTATGCCTATTTGGAACAACGTGTTGGACTATGGCGCACAAGTTACAAAACTATTCTTAGCTGCATTTTTTGTCCCATAATGATTTCCTACGTTTCGGCTTTTATTTACTTACAAGCCTATGTCAACTTCATTCATGATATCATGGTTGGAGCTGTCCGGACCTTCTTTTTGGATGAGGGAATGGTGGAACGAAATTGCTGCACTGCAGTACCTTATCGGGGCTAAAGAACCCGTTAGAGAAACGAATTGACAGAAGGCTTCCAGTTAATGAAAATCGTTGAAATACGATTTTCAGCTTGAGTTTTGCACCACCTTAAAATTGTTTAGAAATCGTTTAATTAGTTTGTTTTTTAGAATCTTCTGGTGGTTACTCCTCCACTGATTGGGAGCAACACTTTTGTCATGGTTATTCGTACGATGTCACTCCTCTGCTCCTCCTGCCCCAATCTTGCTACACAACTTGTAAAAAACAGTGAGTTTTGGAAGTTGACATTGGTTAACTTTTTTTGTTTGTTATTAAAATCAACAGTAAACGTTTCCTGTAAAGTCAATGGAAGGTCCTGCTTTGGAGGCTTTTCATAAGTAGCTTATTAGAATGGCACAGCGTCTTGTATCGAGTCCAATTTTATGTTGCATTAAAATCAAAAATTTTTTTGATTGGCCAACTATTCTTATCAACGAGAGATTTTACTTCTCGAGGTAACGTGGACTCGAAAATAGACTAGGATGATTGTCTTACACTTACCCTTTTTCAGACATTGCTGAAACATTACGATATTTACTGTGTGGAACTGCTACAGACAACGAAAACATTGAGCTTGTTCCAAGAAGCCCGCAAGAACTATATGAAATAACATCGCTTATTGGGTGAGTTGCATGGTTTTTGCGATCAGAAGTTAAAAGTTTTTGTTTCGTTTTTGTTTTACTGCAAAGCTTCTACTTGCGATTCATGCCAATGCGAATTTTTGCAATTATCATTCGCCAAAACCAAGGACGTAGCCAGGGGCAGCTGCCCCCTCCCAAAATTTTACTTTACCTCCCCAAATAATTTCAGTTGAACGTCATTTTTAACAAAATTTCATGCATTTCTTGTCAAAATACGTTACTTTGCCCCCCGCAAAAATTCCGTTCTGGCTACGTGCCTGGTCGAAGCATTGGCAGCCGTGTTGTTTAATATTCTCTATGCTTTGTTCGGTTCCTTAATTAATAGTTGGGCTACGGTGCAATGGAGAAATCAAAGCATAGGTATGAACCAGGAACAAAAAGAAAAATTTCTCTATTGACAAAGTCATGGTGGTTTTTGCAAACTGTGCATTTTACGGAAATTTCGAACTTCGGTTATTTTCTTGGTTAAAACAGTTTCAATGCTAAAAACGTTCTTTGTTTTTTCAGAGAGTTGATGCCGCGACTTCCACTGGATGATCCCATGTTTGGTATCGATCGTCTACTGAAGCATACCAAAGCTGCTGCTGTAGGGGGTGTGCCAGCCTGGCAGTGGCGAGGCGATGATGGAGTGTGGAGGTCGTATAATAAACACGATAACAGGTAATGTATTAAACTTTGAGTTTTAACGGCAAAGAAGAAACGAGAAACTAATCGATTCTCCTTCAAAGGAAATAGGGTTCAAACCCATTTTGTCTATTTAGTAGCACTTTTCACCGATCAGTGGTTTATCGGTTAGAACGTCTGCTACTGAAGCGGAAAAGTCGGGTTTTGATTTCCTATCGAATCAACCAGAGACTAGAAAATTGGTATTTGCGGTTTCCTTGTTGAGTTCAGCATTAAAAGGGGCAGTGTGAAGCCTCTATCATGTATGGTAGACTGGTGGGCACTGGGCAGGTGCCAGCTTGACTCGACCGAAAAGTCTCTTTGCTGTCTCCATGGTCCTGGCCAAGGCAATTTGGTAAATAACGAATTAAAAATGTAATTACAATTAAAGTTGATTTTAAGGGATCTAATATCATCTTTCTTTTTTCGCTATCATTACTGGTATTGCGTTTATTCTTTTTTACCAAGCGAAAATTCTGCAAAATTTTACAATGAGCGCGTGTGGCTCAGGAAAAATTTTCCTGCTTTTAGAATGATCGAGGAAACTCATAAAAGCGGTGACCACGAAGCCAGCCTGCTGATCCAGGGTCGAGTCTACATGCTCGATTTCAATATGATGCAGCAGATCAACGAAGATACTGGAAACAGCAGACCTATTCGGAGACAAGCTAACGATAAAGAACAGGGTAAAACTTCATGTATTTTTTAACTTTCAGTTTTGGCTTCTTAATAAATATGTATTAGTGAGCGATAATCTCGAACAGTATGAGCTTTAGTTGTCATTTTATAGAATTAATCATCCAAAAAGCACTATTTAATCAATATATGATATGCAAAAATAGAATGATTTGCCATATTCTAGTATAAACCGAGTTAAAAACATATTTGAAATTTATTTAAAACTTGTACATTTATACAACGAGATCAAAATGAAAGGGAGCAGCACGCCCCGGAGCTTTTCGGGAGTACCTTGGACTCGTAGACCAAAAGGTTCCTTGCAGTTCCGTATTCCAATGCATAATTTTTGGCCATGAATGAGGAGATGTTAGTTTTTTGGTTTTAATAAGATGCCTGATGAAGTTTTGTTTATGAATAGTATTAAGATGCCAGGTTTTTTGTCTGACTAAATTTTCATATTGTGTTTTGAATTGGAACAACATTATTTATTTGAATTTTTATTCATTTTTTCAACTTTTGACTTCAAATGAGATACTTTCTTTTCCTGGTCAATAGTGGTAAAAAATTGTTCCAATTTACAGTACTAAAGTAAAGTATTTCAGTGTTATTAAAGTTAAAAATTAAAGTATTTCCATCTTGTCTCAAAAGTTCTTCGACGATTTAGGTGCTTTACCGAATATACTCTTAATACTCTTTCAGCGGAAGCATTAGCGGCTACGAAAAGTGATTCGGTGAGCAACATCATTGACGCCCGCGTGCAACTTGTCAAAGATGATCATGCTGTTATATCGCAATTTGTTCGTTCTCTCTTTACACTCTTATACGAGGTAATGTTGGAAATCTTGCTAGAAACAAAAAATTTGTTTTGTTTGTTATTTCATCTTAACAAACACTTTGATCTGCCTGTCAATTATTTTCTATGCTGAGTGTATGTTATTGGATGTATTTAAAGCAACAGGAGTATCTAGTTAAAGTTACTACCCACGCCACCCCTTTTCCCCCATACAACTCAAACGTTATGAAGTCATTTCACATTGCTATCAGTTCAAAATAGAACTGCCTCAAAGTTTTGATTGAGTCCAAAGCTGTGTTCCCTCTAACTTTAAGGCTAGTCGGCGAGTGCCCAAATTATCTTAAAACAATTGTGCCCAAAGCTCTAAAAAGACGTTTATGTACCCAAATTTTGTGTCAATCCAGTATTAAAGTATACCAAATGTCATATTTCCACAAAGTTGTAGAATTTTCTAAAGCTTTGTTTACTATATTGCCAAAAAATATTTGCCCTTGCTCCAACAAATCGCCGATTCGCTGAAAAACATCGGCTAAGTGGGAACGCTGGTCCAATGTTTAATTTGTCTTCATAGGTATACGGCTCGTCGGCCGGATCCCCGGCAGTCCGGCACAAGTGCTTACGGGCCGTACAGAGGATGATTTACTATGCTGAGCCGGAGCTGCTCCGAGACGTGTTGAAGAATCTCTCTGTATCGAGGTGGGAACTGCAAAAAACTTTCTGTATAAAGTGTATGGTGTATTTTGTTAGTGTGCTGAATAGGTCTCTGGTTACTGTTGTACTGATTCCATAGTTAATGCCTGACTGGTTTAAAAATGTCACACTGCAAAACTTTGTTGCCCCATTTTAAATCGCGTGCACACACTCATTCGTTTTAGCTGCACAGTGCAAAGCTACCTTGGTTCAACCGAGTGACTTTATTTTTCTACCTGCAAATGCTAAGTAACTAGATTCAAGTATTTTTGCGAGCCAATAGCATTATCCATAGCTATTTATGGGTGATATACTGTACTGTTTGCATACTGCCGAACTTTACTTAGACATGTGCGAATTTTCGTATCTACTATTGAGTCAATGCGTCAAAAGGTCACTATAGTAACGGCTTATTTTGCAGCCACATTGCGTCAATGTTGTCTAGCAACGACTTGAAGGTGGTGGTCGGAGCTTTGCAGATGTCCATGATTTTGATGAAGAAATTACCCGATGTTTTCGAAGTTTATTTTCGTCGCCAAGGCGTCACCCACCAAGTAAGATCTTCAATGCGCTACAAGCGATTAGAATGTATTTTGATGTGCAATATGATTATCTCATCGCAGTTTAGAGTACCGATAATTGCTTTTATTTTGTTTTTCACCACCCAGTATACCTATTTCGATTGTTCATTTATTTATTAGTTCGCAGAGCCAGGTTTTCTGCGTCTGTCTAACCTCTTCAACACAAAATAACTTTTTTGGCTTCTTATTCGAGTTTTCTTTAGGCTGGGGTATTGGCACCAATCAGAAACAAGTGTCAAGTGTATTTTCCCAAAAACGCAACGACATATGATCAGTTCGGGAATCGAACCGGGAACTTACCTAATATGATCAATACTTTTATAAATGACGATTTACTGTAGGTTAAACCAGCAATTATCATCTTTAATATTCGTGACATTTTTAAGTAATTTGTTTGTTAAGGTGGAGCAACTGTTAGATGAGAAACACAAAGTGGTAGGAGTTGAACTTACAGATTCCCCACCCAGTGGTTTCTCCCAGGCAGACGTCGCAAGTCTGACTACTCCGGTTTTGGAAGGAGCACCAAGTAGTACCAATCCATCCCCCATGGACACAGCCCCTGGGTAAATTTAATTTCGTTTATGTTCTCTCAGTTTATGTTTCAAAACTTAAATTTGTGACATAGTTTTTTTTTTGGTTAAGTCTCTTTTTAATAAAAACAAGTTCCTTTCAAACTACAAAGTGTTCATTTCAATTTGGTTAATGTAAATATAATGGGTTATTGTTTATTTTTTCAGCCGCTTGTCCGATATACTCCGTCGCAAATATCCTCCACGCAAAAGCACTGTGAAGAAACTCTCCGCTTCTTCGCTGACTCCAACCCCAGAAGATCCAGCCACCAGACACAGTTTAACGAGGTAAACAAATTTTCTTGAGAAGTGCAAGATGCTTAGTTGCTATGGGTTGAGCAAATGAGCACCCTCGCGTCACTTTAATTTTCGGATAAACAAAAGTTCAGGAGAAAGTATTTGGCAAACCATCATTTTGAAGTCCTTAGGTATCCTCGAGCTTTTGACCAAGTTACTCTCGAGCCTTATCCTCTTGCAGCCTGAAGATATTCTTCCAACGCTCTCGGTCCCTTGCAAGAACAGTTGCTTCTTCTATAAAGTTAATTTGATGTTGCTTTAAATCTCCGAGTAATGTATTTGAAAGTGTGGATTTTGGTCTTCCTCGATTTCTTCATTCATTGATGAGAATTTAGGCTAATTGACTATTTCTATTTTGGCTGATACATTGTCGTCCATTCTTAAAACGTGTCCCAACATCTGCCTCTTCTAGTAATATTTTCCGTCGGATCATCAAAAGAGTCAACCAGTTGGGTTTTCGTTACCGTAAGCTAAAATATGCCGTGTGATAGTTGGTAAACGGTCAGATAAATTTGAAAAAAGTTTGAAATAATATGATAACTACTTTCCTGACTTTAGAATGTCATAAATTAATGTATACTTACAGTCTTACGTGTTCACCGGTGTGGAAGATAGCTGAGCTGATGATTCGCCAATTAGCTGTATTTTTGTTCATGCATTTCCTTTACAAAACTGCACGCTTTCTATCCACTTTTTTTTTATTTCATTTCACCAATGATTACGCGTTCAGACTTAGGGTAACTTTGAAACAGTAGAAGTAGAAGATTCGTAGTGAGATTTTTCTGTGATTGGATTTTTAATGATCTTTTATTTTTGCAAGGGATTAATCTTAATTAACTTTGTAGGGGAAGATCAAGCACCACTCCATCTCCAGCTGACCGAGTGATCTCTCCCCCGCTCACTAAAGCTAAAGCATTTGCCGCTGCGTTGTCAACTGCAGATGGGAGTGCCGACACGCCAACTGGACCAAAATCGAAAACCGGTAAAAAGTTTTATCTTGGGCATTCGAACTTAGCTGGCCAGTTGGTCGGGCTACTGCTGGTTCGTTTCTGAAACGGTAGACCTGAGGTTCAAATCTCGGGTTGTCAAATCGAACACTGTGTTGCCAACATCTCGCCTTCGTTGCAACAATTCTTCGAAAGCAGCTGTATTGCCTGCAGGCTCAATAACGTGTAGATGGGCCTTGCAAACTTTATGCGCTTCTGAATTTTGTCATTGAAGCTTATTGAAAATAGAGTTTCGAATAATCTAAAATTTTGCATTGCAATTAAGTTTTGAATTAATCTTGGAATGCTTTTTTCAGGAAGTGCCAGTGGTCGGTCCTCCGCTTCTTCGTTTTTCTACAACTTGAACCCGGTGCGTTGGGGACGAGCTTCGGGCTCTGCTGCATCCGGTGGCGGGGCATCGTCAAGTGCTAACTCACCTCTGTCTGTGTCCTCTTCATCCTCGTCTCAAGCTGCTTCCCTATCTCGGGAAAACCTCGCCCTCCCGAATCTGAAGAAAAATTTAGGCTCCAAGGAGAATAGGTTTAGTAATTGATTTTCTTTTTAAGCGGTTAAGGTTTTTATTAATCATTTTCAAGTTCAAATACAATTTTTGTACTGCTTTCATTCCCCTTTCAAAACCTGAAAACCGAAGGTATATTTGCAGAGTTTTCTTGACTTTGTAGGTAGTGAGATACTGAAGATTGGTAGATCACCATTCACTACTATAACATCACATGTTGGATCCGGTATTGTCCCCGTGGACGGAGTTGGCCGGATTTCGTGTGGTCATTGTCTTTACCACGCTTCACCATTTCGTTCAATCACATACATCCTCTTTCATCTGTCCATTTTACCTCATCTCATTCTCTACTTGCTTTTTCCACGTTTGTTTCGGTCTTCCTCTACTACCGCTCACTTCAAATTTCAAAGCCTTTACTATCACATTTTCATCTTCTTTTCTCAAAACATGACTGTACCCCCGCATACTACTTGCTTTAGCCATCCTATCTAAAGACTCCTTTATTTCCGACATGTCCATCAACTCCTCGCTGTTTTTTCAATCTAATAGCTTGACATCACACATCGCTCGAATCATCGCTCTTTCTGTTCTTAAAATTGCCATCTCTTTTTCTCTCAAGCACCATGCTTCACTTCCATACAACATAGCTGATCTTATACAACTTTTGTAAACTTTCCCTTTCATGCTAAATGAAAACCTTAGAACTACCTTTGAGTATTTCGCTGCATTCCCTGAACTTCATCCAACCTATTCTTATTCTAGCTGTTACCGCCGTTTCGCACCCACCAGTTGCATTCAATCTGTCACCTAGATAAGAGAACTTGCTTGCAGTTTCCACATCATCACACAGTGTTTCATCAGTCCCTTGAAGTTCTGTACCACGCTTCTACATTTCTTCAAACAAAATTTTTATTCAAATGAACTGCAACTTTCTTCTTATCCGTGTATCTTGCGTGGACCCACTTACCACATGCTGTACATAATACCGAGGTAGACATAGCTCATGTTCCACACACGCCACAAGGATCAATCTTACTGTCGAACGTATCTTTCTCCATTCCACTCACCATCAACTTTGTCTTTCCAAGAATGACTCTCAACCCTTTGCTTTCAAACGCCTCTCTTAATTCTTTCATAGTTTACCCTAATAGGACCAAATCGTCTGCATAAAGAATTTGCTTCATTAAGCCTTTCCTCGCATTTTCCGTTACTTCATCCTATCACCATTGCAAACAACAAAGGCGACAGCAGAGATCCTTGCTGTACACCAACTTTCACAGAAAATTTTTCTGACAGCTTCGATCCAACTCTAACTTTCGTTTCTGCTCCTTCATAAAGACTCATCACCGCCTTGACCAGGATTTCAGGCAAACGTTTCTTTCTCATAACCCATGCCATCACTCTTCTTGGTACTCTGTTAAATGCCTTTTCCGAATCAACAAAGCACATGTGCATTCTTTTGTCTTTCGCTCTATGTTCTTCTTGCAACCTTCGTACTAAGAATAAGGCATTCCGTACTAAGAATAAGGCATTCTTGCTAAGAATAAGGTATGAACACCATGAAATAAATTAATATAATTCGGATACGTATTAACGTTCAAAGTCTGTGAAATACTTTTTGTCTACTCATTCTGCATCTTGCGCTTGTGGAGAGTTCCATTCATTCATGTGTATCAACAGACCTTCTGCTCTTGTCTTTTTACGTGGTACACTGTTCCAGAGCAAAGTGAACATCTCATTTAACTAATGAAAAAAAAACTGTATATGTTTTGAGTTTTGCAACTTTATGTCGGACTGGATCACGACTACGACTTGACAGTTTAGCTGCAATATGCTTTAAATGTGCTTTCCAAAAACACAACTACTATTACCGGTTCGGGAATCGACTCTGTTGCCGCTCACTTTTTGATCACTAAGCAAACATTTTACCAACTAATCTATTATCCGCATTTAGGGAGGAGGTGAAGCAGTGGATCAGAGAACAGGCAAAGATGTTTTTGGATAAATATTTTGCTGCTGTAGAAATGGATTCCAAAAGTCAAGAAGAAGGCAAAATGGACGACCAGTCACTTCTTAAGCAACTTACAGCTATAGCACAGACTCTTACCTCATCAAATGTAAGTTGTGAAAATTTGCTGAGAACAACATAGTAGAAATTTCAAACAATTTTCACACCCATCTTAGTTTAGCAACGCCATTTTGAGCCTTTGCGAAAAAATGTTGTAGCAACGTTATGGCGTTTTCGAGATTTTTATCTTTACAAAATAGTTTCGATAAACGGTCTGTATGAATAAAGTCTACGCTTGTATCTTTGAAAATTTTGTAATAGTTTTCTAGACCACCAAAAATCTTTTTTTTTTTTTTGCATTCGACCACCAAAATTGTAAAACTGACTAATTTCACTAAACCTTAAAAACTTTCAAATGTATTTGTTTTCAGAATATTTCTGAGGCTTGCGACAGCTTGCGATCGTTTTCAAACATCATCAACACATCCGATGTGTCCTCATTTGAACTCCAGCACAGCGGCATCATCTCATCTCTCATCATCTTCCTCACCATGGAGGAGTCGGATGGAAAAAAAGAAAACACGTCCCTGAGAAAGATCAAATCCGCAACCACTCCTCCGATGGCGACTCGCAGGAGGAGCAAATTGGAAGCAAAAAAGCCTCCAGTAATTTCCGAAATCGACAAAATCCCATCGTCCATGGAGGAGCACCGACCGAAATCTGCCTCCTCCGATGAGGCAGGACTATTTTTGACAGAGAGCACCTCGTTTCAAAATGATATACTTGTCACTGGACTGGAAGACCCGGACAAAAAGTCGACGCATAATTTGTATCCCGTTACAGCTATAAGCAAAGACGAAAGACTACGAAGTTTTCTCAACGTTTTTGTCGGTCTTCCTGTAAGTATTTCACTACCTTCACGATTTTACCATATTTCGAAATCTGCTGATTTTGGTTGTACTAATCGAGAGGTTAGAGCGTTTGCTACTGAAACGTTAGACTCTGGTTTAATTCCTGGTTGGGTCAAACCAAAGACTATAAAAATTGGTATTCACAGGTTCTCTGTTACACGTTCAGACTTAAAAGGGACAGTGTGAAGCCTCCGCCATATGTGGTAGACAGGTGGGCAGGTGGCAGCTTGACTCGAAGATCAAAAGTCCCTTCGCTGTCTCTTGGTCAGGGCAACTTCGCGAAAAAAGTTGACTATTACAATCCGCTCAAAAACACGACCGAGTTTCTTAGTTAAACTACTGGATGACTCTTTCTAATTTTATTTTACGTTTTTGTCAACAGGACAGCCACTTTGCTACGCATCCAATATCAGTATCAGAACTAAATGACATCGAATATTTAAGAAATCTCGTCGAAAAATTAAACCTCTGCGTCAATCAACTAGAACAGTTTGCTGTTCGGTCACATGATCTTCCCTCTGCCCCTGGCAGGTAATAAACGTTAGTTTAGATTTTGGCTCTTGTCCTTGATAATTTTTTTTTTTTATTTGGATGAGTTGACTTTCAAAAGCAATAATAATTAGGAAGTGCGAATGCTGCTGACTGATGCTAGTTATGTTTTACTGTTTGCGTACTACTGACAAACATTAACATTTTTGTTTTTAATATTTCAGGGGTTCGCAAGCGCTGAACTTTTTCGCAAAACACCAGCTTAAATGTCAATTACAGCGTCACCCGGACTGTTCCAAAGGGCGGCAGTGGCACAGCGGACCTGTTCGAGTAAGTTCAAAATTTTCACCAATTTGTAAAAATATCAAACCCATTTTTATAAAATTTGAGTTGGATCCCTGAATATTGTGAATAACTAACATCGCATGAGCAGAGGAGTTGTAAAACGGCGGACAAGTTCAGACCTGAGCCCGACCAAACCCGAAAAATGATTTGAAGCACAAAGCAGGCTCGAAAAAGCCTGAAAGTTTAAGAATAATTGTTTAGTAATATCTCATTGATGCTCAAATGCTTTTTTTTTCATTCAGCGTTGCGAAGTTATTTCCATTCTGTTTTATAGAAAATGAAACACATGGCACATATCAGGCTTAAATTTAGCTCGAAACTTTTGTCAACCTTAGCCCGAGCCCTGCTTGAAACAGACCCGTAAAGCCCAGCCCAACTTACAACTCTGCGCGTGAGATTTGAATATCTTGTTTTTTGTTTATTTTTTTTCCCAATTTGTATTAAAACTTTGAATTTGCCTAAATTTTTACCCAGTTTTTTCTCAAACTTTTAACAAAATTTTTCAATCAACTACAAAGCAGTGTTTTGGGAATTACTGTCGTCATTTTCTAAGCGATGATCTATTCCACCAGGTGGATCCTCTAGCGCTAGTTCAAGCGATTGAGCGCTATTTGATAACCCGTGGTTATGGTGCGGCTGCTAACGACGACAAGAGCCAGGCTGAGAGACGGGACATTTTTATGTTGATGGATGAGGATGACTCAGAGGATGAAATCGAAGTCGATGAAGACGAAGGCGATGACGGAGGACTGAATCCTCTCCAAACAAGTAATTTTAAAGCTTGATGTAGTAGTTAACTTAATTCTTCAATTTCCGAGATGTTGCAATGCAGTAGATTCAAAATAATTTTGCTCGCTTTTGCTTTTTGTTTATGATTCATTGGGACATCGCATACTGCGCGAGTCTTTTGAATAAATCGTGTGTCTGATTGCATCTTTTTCCAACATGCAGCCAGCCTACTTGGTCGCAGACTTCAGCATTTGCCCAACCTTTTTCTTCGCTCGTCAAATATATCCTATTTAAAGATTTGCAACATTGACGAATTAAGTGAGCCTATGGATTAATGATGGTAGGAAATTAAGTCATATGTGGGAAGAAGTCAAACTTCATTCGGAAAGCTTGGAACACGGTCAACTACCACGCTTGTGAGGATTCGTTCAAAACGAAATCGCCACCGTCGCCCCTTAATGGGTGGAGGATATGTGGATCAGTCAATCAACTTAAATAAACAACAACTTTCATATGACCTGTGTTTGTTTTGCTAGGTACATCAACTCACGCAGCCACTGCTGGCGGCTGTTCAACGACAAAGAAACACAGATTAGAGCTTTATATCGGAACTCACAAGTTGCCCTACAATATGACTGTTTATCAAGTAGGTTACTCGACTCTTTTAGAATCTTGAGGCTAGACTTTTCCCAGAAATTCTTTCAAAAGCCTTTAATTAACACTTCGTAAACGTAACGTAATAAACACTTTTGACTCAATTTGTATCTAGTTAATCGAATCTTTATTTGTAAATTTTCGCTAAAACTTTTTGACAACATGCATTTTACTCATGCAGGCTGTGAAGCATTTCAGCGCCGACCAGGGGCGATCCCCACTAGTGCTCGTCTCCGACCGCGATACAGACGACGAATTGATGGTTATGTCCAACAACAACATCTGGAGCTCAACTCACACAATCTAGTAAGCATTGCCTGCGATTTCTGGTGGAGTCTATCAAGTATCGGGGGAACTATAAGCCCCCAGCTATTGTCCCGCAGTAGTCAGTATTCAATATTATTCATGGATCAAATCTTGCATCAAAATACGATACCTTGTTTGGGGCCATCGTCACAAAATTTTAAGATACGAAAAAAAGCTTTGGTGTTATGCGCTTGTACTGTGGTTTTCTGATAATTTTGAAAATAAGAATAAAAAAAAACTCGCTGCATTTAACGATCTTATTGTTTTTAGTTACAAGCTTGTTGCTGATCTGGAAGGCCAAAGCACGACATCTAGCGGGAACAGAAAAGGTTCACAAAAAATTTCACCCAGATCTCATAAGCGCAACGATGCGCTGTATCTACGTAAGTTTATTGAATTTAATCTTCCTCTTTAAAAACTCGTGTGTTTTTTAATGTTGCCTCTAGTACTCGATTTCACTGTTCATTCTGTTTTTATTCCTTACCTCAGAGTTGTAAACGGGTCGAAAAATTCGAGCCCAAACCCAAAAAGTGATTTAAAGCCAAAATTAAGGCCGAAAATTAGGTTAGGTGTAAAAATCATTATACTGTTATTACTCGTAATGAAATTACTTGTTGCTGATAAATTGTGACGTAATAATAATAATTGTGTCATAATAATCGCATTGATGTTTAAAACGAAGTCGTGATTCAGTACTGCAAAGCTATTTGAATTACGCTTTGATAACATTTAAAAGGAGAAAGCACAAGTCAAATACGTATATCAAGCCCGAATTAAGCCCGACTTTTTGCCAGTCTTAAGCGTGAACCCGATCAGAAAAGCCCGGCGCGGCTTACACCTCTGCTTTATCCCCACAATGATAGCGAATAGATAATAGCTCATGGATAGCAAGCAGAGTCAGGAAAAGGAAGGATTTCTCCTTTTTTTTGCTGTTAACTTGAAATTTTAGTCCTGCTAAACCAGTCAAACATGACGCTTGCTTGAATGACCTAGACAATGCATGCCTATTGCCTGACTGCCGAAGTCAAGATATACTCACCGGAGGTGAAGTCCTCGAGGACACATATCAAAGTCCTTGGCCTCAAAGCCTCAAGTCTTCGAAAATTGCCCTGTCCTCGGCTCGAGGACAGCACTATTTTTTGAATTGGTAAAATTTTGTAGATCGCCCGAAAAAAATTTTTGAAGACCTTTTTTTTTTGGAGAACACTTACGCCTATGTTCTTGGTCCTTGGTCTTGGCCTCGAGAGGGTTTGTCCTCTCAGGGGCTGCCCTTAGCCTTGGCCTCGGATTTTTGTTGTGTCCTTGAGCCTTGTGTCCTCGACTCTACATCTGATACTCATTTATGTTTTGCTGAAAGCTAGTATGATTTCTAAAGCTTTGGCTCGCCATTGCCACAGACGTGGAAACATTTTTTTTTGCAGACGGTTTGGTTCCCCTACTGAAGCGACCTTTAGATCGTTACTTGAGTGGCTCTTTTCCTTACGATTCCGTTACTTCAGACCCCAGCAAAGAGGTACGTGAAACGAACTTATGAGAGTAGTGTTGATGTCTATTGTGACGATTTCGTGCGTTCTGTTAGAACGTTTGTTCTAACCAATAGAATTGGAACACCATTTTTTAGCAAATTCCGTAGTTACCTTGACATGTGAAACAGTCGAAGTTACGAAAAAAAGCAAAAAACTTTCAATTATTTCAAATTGTCTCAACGACCGACTAAAAATCGAAACTTAATGAGAAATGAGTTTTCTAACTGATTAACGAATTAAACTTAATATTTTAGGTTCTCTGTTTAATGAGAATCATCTTCGGTCTTACACTGCATTGGTACAATCTGTATGCTCCAAGTGCCCTGAGAAGTGACCGAGAATTACTTCCCAAAGCCGAATTTATTAGCAGCAAATTATCAATGAAGGCACATAGACAACTTCAAGGTATTAGCAATGCTGTTTCTTGCCGATTCGAAATCTTTTTTATACGATTAATATAAGAATTACAGCTCTAATAGTCCCATAGAATTTTTTTTTTGAAGTGAATGTTGAAAGTTTATTCAAGCATATAAATTAGCTCAGAGAAAGCGTCCTAAATGTAAAATTGCTTGTACTACGTTATCTAAGAATTTCTGGAAATTGTGTCATGTTTTGGTCACCGATCAGTGACTGTTAGTTAGTGGTCACATTATATGTAATAAAATAGGGTTAGCAGTTAAATCGGTAATTTTGAGCGCAAGACTTACCAGGTAGATACTGACCTGCTTAAGTGTACTTTGAATTTTATTTCTAATTTTAGACCCTTTAATGATTTTAACGGGTGAACTGCCATCTTGGCTCAGTGATCTTGCCCATTGTTGTCCGTTTATATTCTCGTTCGAGACGCGACAGCTACTGTTTCGTATTGTTTCCTTCGATCGCGATCGAGCGATGCAGTATCTCTACGATACTGGGGCCTTGCCAGAAACTAACGGCCCCTCATCCAGTGCCACCTCTTCTTCCATGAGCACTGACACGTCGCATCGATTCGTACCAAAAATTGAGAAGAAAAAGGTAACGTGATTTGTGCAACAACTGTTTTTCTGACTTCAAGTTAAAAGAAGATGTATTTCTAGAAAAGCTTTGTAGGTGTGAACATATTTCTTGCTGAAACTAACACAAAAATAACAATCTGTTTTTTTCCGTCAAAAATTAAAAAGACTGCTACTACAGTACCTTTTTTACTTTTATCATAAACAATACGTAACAAAAGCAAAATAAAAACGTACGTAAATCTATCAATGTCTCAGGCTACCCCATTTTTTCATAGTGTTTATGTGGTTTCTGTTTTTTGTCAATTTTTCTTCAGATTAACACAGTGTTCTAACAGAAAGCAATCCTTTAGTGGTAGTTGGTGATTTTTTAGAAATTCGACATTTGCAGATATAAAATCAAATACATCACAATATACAATTAATTGATTTTGCCTGATTGTTTTCTCCCTCCTCTGCGAACAAATTTCACTCGGCTGGAAACTCAATAGTATTTTCAGTTTTGAAGAGATCAGGTCAGTTACATGATTCCTCTTGTTTTGTTTTTAATTGAAACAAGATGAACTTAAATTGTGAAAGAATACAAAGAAGTTTTTTGAAACAGCCACGCACTTGCGGAATTCCCAACGGCAGGGAAGCGAATTTTAGCTCTTGCGAATTTGAGTGCGATTTTTTACCGTTGCGCCATCACCACATGCATTATTTCTTTTTTTTAGTGCGTTGTCAAGCGTGAAAGCTTGCTCCATCAAGCGGAAAAAATACTTCAAGACCACGGCAACGGGAGGTCGCTGCTCGAGGTGCAGTATGAGGGTGAAGTTGGCACCGGACTTGGGCCTACGTTAGAATTTTACACCTTAACAAGTCACGAGCTCCAAAAGATCGAACTGGGCCTGTGGCGATCGGATGGAAAATCGGATTCTGTTGGTGCGTTTACGATTTTTTTGTCGTTTCTAATTGTTAATTTTCGAGAAGATAGATGTATAGTTGCTCTCTAGATTTCAGTTGGTTTTTCTCAAAAAAAAAAAAATTACGATGAAAAAAATGAGACAAGATTGAGAATTGACAATCTATGGGAAAAATATGGACTTACAATTGTGGATTTGTAAAATCTAGATGTAAAACGGAGATAGATCTATCTACTCATTACACCGTTGCACGTTTTTTCGTAATTCAGCGAGTATGCTTAAAGATATATTCATTTTCTAATCAAAAAACTTCCATTTTCAATTGCAGAGAGCAGCAGGGCTTCCGAGCCTGCTTCATTGAAGAAAATGGCCGAAAAGATGTCCGATATAGTGGAGGAGGAGCCCCCTGCGCCCCCTGACAACACGTTTGTCCACTCCCCCGTCGGTTTGTACCCCGTTCCGATTGGACGAAGCACTAAGTTTAGTGCGATCTCAAAAGTCAAAAACAAATTTCGGTTTTTGGGCAAACTCTTGGCTAAAAGTGCAATGGACGGCCGCATGGTGAGTACAAGATGCTCGTATATTCAGCAAAATTCTTCTTTCTTTCACTATTGAGTTTATTGAATCGTTGAACACATGAAATGGTTGGCTGGCGCAAACTGCCCAACGCTTTTGATTGGATGAGAGCAAAACGAAACATAATGGCGCACCCAAGAACCCCTGCAATGTAATAGTGAACCCGGAAGAGAAATATTAATTTTTCACCCTTCAAAAAGTGGAATCCCCTTTTCCGTGTAGGCGGCCACTGCCCAGTGCCCACCCATGTGTTCTTACGCCTCGCTGGGTTCGCGACTCAATATTCTGCCCAGAAGTACTGGCATTTTGTCCGTAATTTAGTGTAATAATTTGTTTCTGCTATGGCATTGTGGAAGGCTGAGTAAAAATGCAAAAAATCCTTACCGCTTAGATAATACGAGCTACTTCGTGTTCGTAGCTGTCTGTTTTACTTTTCTAGATTTGTAGAAAGCGTTCATAATTTACGTTGATGTCAACTGATTACAGGTCGATATACCTCTTAGTGTGGTATGTTACAAATGGCTGTTGGGAAGAGAGAATGAAATTTCGTGGTTTGACCTGGACCAAGTTGATCCTGGGTTCACTTTGACCTTCAATAAGCTCAAGAATGTTTTATATCAAAGACTACTCGTCGAAAAACAAGTGACTGTAAGTACGGGCTCTCAAACGTTACTGCACCCTAGCATTTGCAGTTTGGCATATTATGTTTTATCTAGCCAATATTGCTGTCTACTTTTACTTTTTTGCGAACTTTAGTGTATTTGAGCAGTGTTGTGGCGTAAATAATTGGATTATCAGCCTGAAGTACAGTACGTCCTTATTTAAATGAAATTCAATGTGCATGAAACACCCGTATTGCCGAAGCTAATTCAGCCAATTCTTACTTGAGAAAAATTTGATATATTAAAATTGATATACATACTGTGCCCTATTTTTAAACTCTCGTTTTTTTTTAACTTTTCGATTGGCTAAAATTTTTGCCAACGGTTCTGGGATATTGAAACCTGATTGTGCAATCGCATTGTTATTTTAGGCTAGTCTGTGGTAAAGATTTCAATAGGGTATTTTTGACAATAATTAAACACAGGAGCACTGTAGCAGGTCGAAGAAACCCGCATTTTTTTGGCGGTTTTTAGTAGAGGTTTTTTGGCCTGTCCTTTTTTTTGGATATGGTTTGTTTTTACGATGATGCTTATTTAGACCGATGTGGAAAAGAAGGTGGCTGCAATCACCATGGATGGATGTACTCTGGAGGATCTTGGCCTCGATTTTCTACTTCCTGGATTCCCCAACATCGAGCTGATGAAAGGAGGTTCTAAGATGTCGCTCTCAATAAATAATATCGATAAATATTTATCCGTAAGTTACGGGATTGTTTCTACTAGCTGTAACTTTAGTTAGAAAATATAATATGGCGATTGCTACACGTTCCGATTGACAGCACTACCTACGAGTGCTTAATGCTGTTGTATAATAGGCTTGTTTAGTAAGAGCTTGAAATTTCACTACGGTACTTTAAAAGGTGTGTTTTGACACTTAAAGTCGAGTTAATCGTCAAAGCATCTAAACTTTCATCTGTCGACCACTAAAACTTTCATCTGTTTTGTTTATGTGATGTTCCAGCATTTGCTTAACTTAGTAGGAATAGGAATGCCGTTGATATTGGCGATTCCTTAGCGGAAGACTCAATTTTCATCAGAACTTTGCAAATTGTTTTAGTTAATCGCATATTGGACTTTATTCGAGGGAGTTCATCACCAACTGGAAGCATTGAGAGAAGGTTTTCAATCGGTCTTTTCGCTTAGGAATATCGATTACTTCTATCCTGAGGAGGTAGGTAATGAGTCCCGCCTTTGTTCGGTTGTCTGGTTCGTCGATCTTGATATTAGGCAAAGATGAAATGAATTCCAATAACCCATCTCCAATATCTTAGCCTAGATCTGGACGAAGATGTTGGTAGGCTGCAGTTGCATCAAATCTTTTAAAAGTCCCTCCAGCTTTTGGAAATTCTCTTCTACCGTACCAAAATTTCATTGTTTAATTTGTTGATCCTATCGCAAACGACCGTAGTACTACCGGTTAGCATATTGTCTTTTAGATTTTTCAACAACGAATTTGTTAACGATTTTTTAACAACTATAATTTTTTGTTTTTCTAGTTTGACGAGTTGTTTTGTGGAGCCCGATATCAGCCCTGGAGTGAACGCGAGCTGGCGGATTGCTGCCAAACCGACCACGGTTACACGCATGACAGTGAGACGGTTAAAACTCTCTTCCGTGTCCTTTCTCAATATGACGTCACAGAGCAACGCTCCTTTTTACAGTTTGTAACTGGAAGCCCACATTTGCCTGTTGGAGGTAGGCGGGCTGTTGGAATAAATCGAAACAGTTTGATTACTTTTTCAAGATTGACAGGCTCTTGTTCCCATGAAGCTAAAAATAAAGCTGTTCCGTCTTTTTATGGGGGGCTGGGGGGAATAGAGGTAAGTGAGACGTAATATGATAACAATTAACGTTCTATAATCTGTATTGTAAAATCAAGTATTGTTTCGTAATGATACGAGCAGTACTTAAATTGCAGGGGGAGGCGTCCCCCATCGAGATTTCAGCGTCCCCCCTACAAGATTTCAGCGCTTTCTTCATTGAGAGTAAGCGTCTGGATGATTAGACGAAGAGTCTGTCAGCACGAATAAATCCCAAATTCCGGCCACATATAGTAACAAATTGCGAAATTGCGGTGAAGATTTTTTTTGATCTTCAATCGAATTCGGGGCCAGCATCTGAACTTGATTTCCGCTAAAGTTCATCTGCTTTCCAAATGCGTTTGGTCAAGGCTTCAAAAGCGTTTCCTCATGCAAAATTTTGCAATTTAAGTACTGGATACGAGCCTAAATCAACAATAGCTTTAGACATCGAAGTTTTACGCCTTAAGCAATCGAAGAGTAAGATAAAAAGTGCTCACGAGTACGCAGAGTTTCCAGTGGAATTTAAAATAATCTTTTATTTAGGACTTCGAGCTCTGCATCCACAGCTGACGATTGTGAGGAAGTCAAGCGAAGAGGGTCACAGTGCGGACGAATACTTGCCGTCTGTCATGACATGCGTTAACTATCTCAAATTGCCGGAGTATTCGAGCGAGACCATAATGAGACAGCGCTTGTCCAAAGCTGCCCGCGAGGGTCAAAAATCGTTTCTTTTATCTTAAACCTAACAGAAGCTGTGGTTTTCGCCTTTTGGAGGCTTCAAAAAAATGGTATCTATTTAGCCTGCACCGTCGAACACTGCTTGAAAGTGACTCTCTAGAATGCTACGTCCACATTTCTTTCTGGACTTTTCTCAAAGTCCCACTGTCCCACGCTGTTTTAAGTTGCATTTTCTCCACGTAGCGCTGTTATAGACTGTTATGGTGTATTGTGCTTTTTTGTGCTGTGAACTTACTGGGCTATAATATCTGTTTTGTCTGTAATTTTTTTGCTTTTTTTTGGCTTTCAGCCCGCTTTTTGCCCCTCTTTTTGCGAAATTCACAATCAGTCTTTTTTGCAAAAATAACACGTCAGCTTTCGGATTAAACACGGTTATTGATGAAACTTTAAACCAAGTTACAAAATTTTGAGTTCGTGTCCGCTTAGTTTCGTTGTTAGGTTGGGATTTTACATTGTAGGTCGTGTTGTTTTTGCTTTGTTGATGTAAAAGGCTGAATAAAATATCAAGAGCTTAACATCCAGTTGTGGACAAAGTGAATTGGTAGTATTCTTAACTACGGTAGGCCTACAAGTCTTATTTTCAAAAATAAAACATCACACCACAAAAGAAAGCAAATAACCCTCATGCCACAAGTAGTCTCCACCAGGAATGAAGAATTTAGCAGTAAGGGCTCAAGATTTCTATGAGAAAAACCAATATACAAATTGCTGCCTTTTTATGCCTTTGCATCATTTATTACTCAGCAAAATTTGGCGAAATTTTCTATCTTAGATATATATTACAGAACCTTACGGTGGTTCACTTTTGGCAGTTTATCTGCAGCGAAAGATTTGCCTGAAAGCTTTCTGTAAGTATCTTAGCTGTCCGCGATGTCAGTGTCAACCGAGCAGTGAGCAACTGGGCATGTTACTGCATATTATGTCAAATTTTTTTGCTGAGCGCCCAATTTTTCGTCTCACCATGTTAAGAGAAAGCGCTCTAAATCGAAAAATAATGTGGGGCCCGCTGGTTCATTCTGCTTAACATATCGGGACGTAAGTGCAAAGTTTCTTTTCAAAGAACACAAAGGCTCTGGTCGGGTGGAGAACCGGGGTCAGCAACCATTCGATTACTTAACGCAACGCATAAAGCTTCGGCGCTCTTACCAGCTGACCCACGCCTCCGCACTCTTCTTGCGTGGACTTTATGCATTGTATGTCTTGTTTGCCGACCTCAATAGAGTCACCACTGTAATAATTCTAACGCTCGGTTTTAAAAACGTAATTTGATCAAGTTCAAAATCCTGGTTTCGAAGTTCGCCTGATTGAAACAAATTGGGCTGAGCAGCTCTAGGTGATTTTTAACACGACAAACGTAAATAAAGTTAGAGTTCACAGTTAATTAGAGGTGAATATCATCCGTTGTGACTCCTTAGTGTCGGCGAATGCGCAAACTATCTTACATAACGATAAGTAAATGTTTTCTTGTTGATGAGAAGCAGATTGAGTAGTTTCTCTGTATTAACTTTCGCTCTTGATGCCGCGAAAATAAAGTCTTGCGCAAATGTTTTGTTCTTCCTTGCCGACAAAAAATTCAAGAACTGTTCATCCTTTTCGGAATTTTCTTTGGCAGCGCTTAATTTCTTTTTTCCAAATTTTTTGCAGGCTTTTGGTGTAAACTTGAATGTAATCGTCTGGATTAATTTGTCCTCCGAGAGCTTCAAGGTCCGACCCAGCTAAAATGTATTTCGAACGTTTTGTTAGAGCAGGAGTGCAGTCCGGACATTGGACATCAATCCAAAACTTATTCCTCCGCTCCCCTGATACACCTTCGATTTCCAGCTTTAGCATCTTGACGAGCGAAACCCGAAGTCTTGCGACTCCCGACTCGAGCTTATTGACACTCAAAAGTTTCACCGCAGCAACTAAAAACAACAAAGATCAAAGTTGCATAAAAACGAGGGTTTTTTTTGGGGGGGGGGGGTGTTGGTGATTTGGCATTTCGGTGTGGTAAATTATAATCGTTTTTTAATAATTCGTTCTCAAGAATATGAAAACAGAGCAACTAGGACAGGACAAGTTTTAAAATAGAATAATATATGAGAACCTTTCTACAAAGTGAAATACCGATAGAGATCCATAAAATTGGAAACACTTTATTAAATCATATAAAAATCATTTCAAATAAATATTTCTCATGAAAAATATCGCCGCGGCCACCGAGAGCAAACGCTTTAGGAATGCGATACTCAGTAAATGGTCCAATATGGGGTTAATGTGCTTGTTGTATTCAATCTCGTTTGCCGCGTTGGTATTTTTTTAATGTTTATTTGGAACAGTATACCCTGCTTTTTGTAAAAATGTGGCAATGGAGAACTCGGAGAGGAAGAGGAAGCTCGGTTGTCTTTTGCGCATCATGCGGAGTGTACAGCTATTGATGCCAATTGATATCCATCAGCCATCCTTTACTATTTGATCGGATTATGAAAACGAAGTTTTCTCGCCGCAGAATTATTTTTCGTCGTTTCTCATTTTAACGTTTCAATGAAATACTGTAGCAAACGTCCTATTCGCCCAACCATGTTTACAGAAAAGTTAGGTCTGCTACGATTGAAAGTGCATTAGGGCCTGGATCATAAGAGTAGCCAACAACTTTAATTGAGGGGGGGCAAACCACAAATCACATGCAATGACGTCATCAGAAATTTTCAAAAAAGGAATTTTTTGAGGGGCAAAGATATCGTAGAATGGAAGATCTGAAGCTGCAGTCTGTTGGCACTTAACCAGGATTTTGGTTAAGGGAGAGGGCGAAAACTAATCGTTAGAAAATGCAAATGTCCAACTTAGGAGACGTGTTTGAGCAAGCTAGTGTACTCAAACGTATCACAGACGGGGGTCTGGGGGCGGAGCCCCCAGCGGCCGGTGATTATGTGGGTCTGGGGGCTAAGCCCCCAGCCGCTGGGCAATTTTTGTAAGTTTTTGGAAAAAAAGTCATTTTAATCCCATTGGATCACATTTCGCACGTGTTCAAAGCCATTTGAAAGAACTGGATTTTTAACATCTGAAAGTCAATTGAAAAAATTAACTGTTCAATCCTCCTTTTACTTACATTTAAAGTCCAAAACACGTTTAAAATCTTGCATGATGGTTTAAAATATTAATTGCAAGTAATTTGGTCCATGTAGGGGTAAGTAAGGCACATTGCCTCCCACAATATTTTAGCAGTAAATAGTAATCCACTCGAAAATTTTCCTTCAAGATTTTTGCTTTGTCATAAAGTTAACCAGTTAATATAGGAGTACATGTACGGCCAGGGGGCCCAGGCCCCCTCACTTGAAATTCAATAAGTTGTTCAATAAGCATTTTCTCTAGCTATTTTTTGTAAGTGTTTTGTGCGTAAAAACTGGCGAGGAGGAGTTGAATCGTTATTGAAAAATGGTACAATAGATGGTTGCGCTTACTAAACATGTTATTCCCGGGCCGGATTTGCATTGCGATGGGCCCCTGGCACTTAGGGGATTTTAACAACATCTTCCAGCCAAATATAAGCGTAGACCGAAGAAAGTCCTACCTGCTGAGCGCCGGGCCCTGGCACTGTGCCATATGGCAAATACGGCGCTGGCTATTGCATTACGTTCATAAAAAGTTTAGATGAGGGCCTGAGGTTGCAATTTTTAGGACAAAAACCCTTGATTTTACCCTGGTTATACGTTTAAATTGGTTGGAAAAAATTGAATTAAGGGCCTAAGGGGGTGCGCCGGCCCCCTGGTCGTCAATATTATTTATTGTTAATTACTTTTGTACGCGTGTACTGTTGTTCGCAAAGATGCTAAAAGAAACTGAAAATGAAGAAACAAGGCTTTTTTTGGAAAATTTTTGTCATTGATGGCATTTCAATTGAGGGGGCCAGGGCACCCTGGGCCAACCCCAGGCTACGCCTATGATTTTGAGATAAGATCGCGCCCTTAAGTTCTTTCATAAAAGAAAAACATTTACAGCAAACTTGAAAAAACTTTTTTTTAAACGTGGAGGATCGAGTCAGGTCACTTGACAGTTTTTTGAAACCTCCAGGAATTGCATGACATCATTATGACGTGGACAGGTGGCCGTCATTATTATTGCTTATTTTTGTACGCGTAAATCCTGAACAAAAGAAACTGCAATTCCGGACGACGGCAACATACTGGCTATGCTCTTATTATATTTATCATTGATAGTATTTCAGTAGGGGGTTTGCATTACTGCCAGTGTTATAGCATTAAGTTCATAATAACTTTAAACGAGGGCCTGGGATTGCAACTTTTAGCTCAAAACTTTTAGATTTTTCACAGATTTTGCGTATATATTGTTAAAAATTTGAATTGCGGGGCCCCTAGCCCAGGACCCTTGGTCATCAGTTTGGGGTCCCAGGCCTCCCTGGTCGTCAGTTAGGGGCCCTGGGACCCCCTGGTTGTTAGTTAGGGGCCCTGGAAGCCCCTAGTTGTCAATTAAGGGCCCCAGGGCCTCCTGTTTGTCAGTTAGGGGCCCCAGGGTGCCCTGGTTGTCGATTAGGGGCCCCTTGGTCGTCAACTAGAGGCCCCCTGGTTGTTAGTTAGGGGCTCTTGGGGCCCCTGGTTGTCAATTCGGGGCCCCAAGGTCTCCTGTTTGTCAGTTAGGATCCCCGGGGCCCCCTGGTTGTCGGTTAAGATCCTCAGGGTCCCCTGGTTGTTAATTAGGGGGCCCTGGGGCCCCCTGGTTTTTATTTAGGGGCCCTGGTTGCCAGTTAGGGGCCCCTTGGTTGTTAGGGGCTCTGGGGGCCCCTGGTTGTCAATTAAGGGCCCCCGATTTGTCAGTTAGAGGCCCCGAAGCCCCCCTTTTTTACTTAGAGGCCCCAGAGCTCCCTGGTTGTCGGTTAGGGGCCCCGGGGCCCCATGGTTATTAGTTAGGGGCCCCCTGGTTGTTAGTTAGGGGCCCCGGGGCTCCCTCGTCGTCCGTAACTGCAACTAAACATCGCTAGGCTATGTTGTCATAATTTTTATCATTGGTGTTATTTCAATTGCGGGGATACGCCTATGGCCTGGATCCACTATTTTAGGAGTTTGATTAAAACAAACCATTAAAAAATAAAAAAGTCGCTCTTTAGGAAAAACTTGCATTTAACTTACCGAATCGCGAAGAGCATGCAGCTTCCGCGATAGGCGGAGCTGGGGCACATAAATTTGAGCAAGTAGATTCTGCTTCTAATGCAGTTGCAGTTGTTGTTTCTTCCATTATCAATGATGTTGATGCTAATGAGGGTGTTGCAGTCGCAGTCAAAGGCATCCTCGGAGTTGTTGGTGTAGCTACAGCAGTTGCAGTCGAAGATGTAAAGGTAGATTCTTTAAAAAAAATAAAAAAAATCAAATAAATTTTGACTCACTTGCTGGATTACGCCGAAGCGTGTAACGAATTGGCACTATTTCGAAAACAATTAATACAGCTACAGTTAGTTCCAGTATTTTAGTATACAGTGTATATAATTGCTAGTGCATAATATTACATCAAATTGTTCATTATTGCTTTTAATTGCATTTGATAGAGTACGGCTCACCTGTTGTAACCTCTTCAATCCCAGAATTAAAGGAAGCTTTGAATCCAGGATGTTCTCCTGCGGAATCCGATACAAAAACAACAAACATTTTGTTTGATTGAGAGCGAACAGTTTGATCTCTTAACGTTCCACAAAATTTTCCGAGTAAATTTCCAGATTCGCTTCTACATTAAATTGTTCATCAAACTTCTTGATGAGGATTGGCTGGAATTTTTTTAAGTACCGGTACTGTAAAAGTTTTGCAGCTATATGTCGATTTCGCTTTTATAAAAAGCATTTTGCTCTGACTGGATTTTGCGCCTTTGTAATTATCCATCGTCTACCTTTTTGGCATTTTAGACGTCGAAGCCACATCACAAAAATTTGGTCATTTTTCGGCTCACATTTATTAAATGACGTTAAGAGACGTTTTTGTGCGGTAATCACTTTGACTTGGGCGTTTTGTGATTCAGCATTCGATGGCTTTAAAATAAGCATTTTATGGCATTAATAAACAAACCCATGAGCAAAATCCAGCCGCCTAAGCCCTAAGGTATTCATTTAAAACATAATGTCATTTTTCCGAAAATCGTGAAGTCACGTGATGACATAGTCAATCACCAACTCAAAACCAGTTTTTTTAAAAACATTTGCTGAACACTATCTTGCACCCACGTACCAAGTTCTCATGGTCTGTTTAAAAGTTAAGCACGGGAAGATCATATTTGCCTATCAGTATAAACGATCTACGACATAAGGGCACGGACAAAAGGTCGCAGGATATAAGGGCGCAGGGACACAAGTGCACAAGGACATAAAGGCACAGGGACATAAGGGCGCAGGGGCATAAGGGCGCTGAGACGTAAATCTGCAATCTGCGCTAACATTTTCGTGCTTCGCAAATAATTATGTAAACAAAGAAACGAACTTGATTAATGAGTATTTTATTTAATTTTTGAAAGTTAAGTTTTGAAAGAAGTTTTTTGAATTCGCTTCCTGCCTTCAGTTCTCAGTTATCGTTCAAAGCACTACCCTTAAACTATTTTTAGGTCGCCGTGCACTAATCTTAAACCAACATTTAAAAAAATGTTTATTTTTAATGAATTTATTTGCTTTACGTAACCACGTCAGCGGTTGTTTTCAAACGCAATCATTTAACTGTTTTCAAACGCAGTCATTTAACAGTTGTACGTAATCCGTTAAGCAAACAATTATAAGTCTTTTGTTTCGCTGCGAAGTAAAATCGAATCTTTCATTTTCTCGCTCTACTGTAAGTACAAAAATGTTAGCGCAGATTGCAGATTTACGTCTCTGTGCCCTTACGTCCTTGCTCCCTTATGTCTGCGACCGTTTGTCTGCGCTCTTATGTCGGGTTTCGCAGTGTAAAATGCGTTGGTGCAACAACCCGCATGTAAAGCAGGATTAAGTTACCAAAAAAAGCAAAATAATACCTTCCAGAATACACCGCAATATAATCAAATAAGCACTGGTCATCTTCTTCAAGATAGACGTGATCGAATCTCAAGGTGATTGTTGTATTTGAAGATGTGGTAATCCTCCACGAACACTGCAGATTCGGAGGATATCCTCGTATGGTTTTGTATCGTGGACTGGTTATGACTCCCGAGTCTTGATTCAGCTCTCGCGTTTCTACGCAAAATGCGGACTCTGAAGGAGTGGTCGAAGGACCTACAGAAGAAGAAACATTTTGAAAACAGTATAGCTTTAAAACGCATCAATTTTGAATACAATGATTGAGCAAATTGTTTTTCTTTGTTCTTGCTGTTTCAGATGTTTGAACAATATGAGCAATGTTAATTGAGCAGCCGTTTAACAGTGTTCTCATAGGGCGATAATATCAGCAATTCATCTGTTATTGGTAAGGCGTAATTAGATCAGTAGCAAAATATTTAGTTTGTCTCTTTTTCTAGGCCACATTTGCAAGCCGCAGCAATTCCCATGTAAGCACTAAAGATCCAAACCATTCAATGCTAGTAGCTGTACGAAGGCAATTCAACCAAACCCAAACTGTTCAAATGGGCTCGCGTTTCTACTGTACTATTGATACAACATCAGAACTAAGAATGATTGGGTGATAAAGAAATAAGTATCATTGGGTTGGGAAAGAAGTTATTTTTACTTTAATTTGATTATTTGTATTAACTTTAACCTCAACAGGCAACATGTGGTCTTTTTATAACCCCTCTCTGTCACTCGGTAGTGGATGAGAAAAAATCGCTTAGTGCACAGCTGCTTACTCACTCTGAGTTTCTGTGTTCTCATTGTTGGTCACTGAAGATATTCGAGTGGAATATGACGCTAAAAAGCCGACGTCATTTCCGCTGGAATCAGTTGCAAATGTGATAAACATTTCGTTTCCTTCTGAAAGAATTTCATCAGGGACATCAGCAAATTTACAAAATCGACCGAGAAATCTAGAATAAAAACATTCCATTTGTTTATGTTTAGGCCATAAACATAAAATATGATCGAATTAGAAAACTACATAAATTTTTGAGCAGGGTAATTCGAACTACGTATTTTGGGAAATTCGTTTGTAACAATAACTAGCCCGCCTTTGTAAAACATAAAAAATCTACGCTAACTGCTCATAAAGTAAATCTATACGAAATGGAAAATTTTATTATAGTTTACGATTTTTGCAAAAGTGCTGTACTTGTTTTTAGAAGCTTTACCTACACCATTGTTCAGCAGCGAAGACGATCAAGAGTTTCAGCGTTGTAGTTTCCATAACCTAATCACATAAAATTGGGTCGATTCGTACCGAAGTCACGTTTGTTACGTCCTTAGATAAGATCCTTAACGGTAATTAACTCTGCTCTAGATAACTTTGAAAAAGCAGAAAATTTGACTGGAAAATATTTGTATTATGTATGTACAGGAAAAAAGTCAAAGGTCATACGGAAAACTTATCCAAGAGTCGTTTTCTAAATCGGCGTTATTGTATCACTTACACTACATCGTTTCACATTATTACCTCGTCTCTGTTCTTGTGCTCCATCCGCTGTAAACTGTTATTGAATCGTATTTGCAATTAGCTGACATTTCCAGAGTCAGTTTAGTAAATCGCAAAAAAATTTCGTGGTTCTCCGGGGCTCGAATGTGCCACACACAGGTTAAACCGTTTGGATAATTTGACTTCGGAAAATTTACGCTGTGGAATTCACCCAATGAATCGGTAAGCAATCCTCCGCAAGAATTTGGGCCTTTAACAAAAATGAAGCGCATTACTGTCATAATCTCACCTACCTTATGACCAATACTGTCTTCTGAGGTATTGGTCAAATTATTGCAATTAATTATGGAACCAAAGAAAAGAATACCAGTAGTTTCCGCTTAAACTTGTATTTCACAATATTTTATTAATCATTCTTTATAGTATAGCATTTTTACAGCCTTAAGCTGCCTTTTGCTTTTATTTTGGCCCAAGACTTATGGTGCTAGCTTATAAAACTCTTTAATCCTTCAAAGTGATTATTTTTGCAACTATGATTTGCAACATTTGCTACACTGCAAAAAATCTACCTGCAACCTGTGGAGCAACTGACCAAAAAACTGCAAAAAATCCACTTCTTTCGTTGCTCTCGTCACTTTCAAACGTCATCAGCATCCGGTTTGACGTAGTTATGACGTCAGCAGGTCGAAAAGACCCACAATACTTTCCGAGTAAGGGGTGGCTCTCAGATGGCCCATCATAAACCATAACCTTGTCATAAGCACAGCCGGACGTTCGTTCCAATTCAAAATGCCTAAAATACAAAACTTAAAGGAGGTCTATACATTTAAATTTGTCTTTGATTTATAGTTTATTACAGAAAGTTGTGAATTTTGAATAAAAAAAAGTAATATTTGCTGTTTACACTAGCATTCCCACTGCATATTTTAAAGTGAAGCGATCAGTGATCGAGGGGATAGAGCGTTTGCTACTGAAACGGTAGACCGGGTTCAATTCCTGATCGGCTCAAACCAAAGACTAAAAAACTTGATATTCACAGTTTCTTTGCTTGGCGCTCAGCAATAAAATAAAGGGACAATGTGAGCTCTCCACTGTGTGTGGTAGACAGGTGGGTAGGTGGCAGCTTGACTTGAAGACCTTAAGTTTCCTTCGCTGTCTGCTGCCCAAAGCAACTTGGTGAATAAAATGTAATATTACAAATAAAAGTAATTACAATTACAGTATCATTACCAAAAGTTTGTCAATAGTAAAAATAACTTTAGTTCTTTTATTAGGCTACACACTGATCCGACAGGTATGCGAAACAAGATACCAAGAACTCAAATAAGAAAATTCCGTAGTACGTAACTTTATTTGGGTGTCACATTCAAATAAATTGATATCGTACTTCTTCATTCAATCGTGGGTATCAAGCAATTTTAGGGCTTAGCCTACCTAATGTTAGAGATCATACACCTTTACTCTCAACTTTCGCATACTCTTTTTTCCGAGCATTATGTAATTGAATAGTGTTGCAATAGTTTTAAAGAGTAAAATCGGGCAAGATTAGAAAACCGGACATTTTTGAGGTTTAAGGTCAAGACCAAAAACAAAAAAAATCTTCACCTCTAAAAAACAAAAGAAACTGTTTTCACTTCTGGAGGTCCTGCGGTGAAATATCAAACATTCCGGGACCAGTCAAGAATTCCAGTACAAAATATTCAACCGGGCGGACACCGGAGCAAGACCTCAAAAACGGCATTTTTCCTGCGAAAACGGATGCGTAGCAAACCTTTAAATGAATGAAGTATAAACCTATGATTAACCACTTACCTAAAAGTTAATTTGATATTTCGATTTTCTTCGACAGTGATTTGCCACCGGCAAAAAGAGTTGGAATCGTAGAGCAATGGATAATTAGGTGACAACAAAACTCCTTGCCCATCCCTGACTGTGGAATTGCATTGATGAGCAAGACTAAAAATCACAGGCCGAATTAAATTTTGATTTTATATAGTATAGTATAGTATCTTTTTATGAAAGTCTAGCGGATTTACCACTTGAAAATAAAGCTTGTAAACATTGATCCTCGATTGATCTTTCACAGCATTAAATCTTTCTAAATTTTACTTCTGCAACAAAGTACAAATTACAATGCTCTTATAACCGTCTCGATTAAAAACAAAAGAGTTAAAGCAAATTTAACATTTCTACCTTGATGTTCAAAACCATTGTATTTAATTAGTCAAAACGTCTCCAATAAAAAGCAGTTGGCCAATGATGCAGGATATAGTCGGACCACTAACCTGTTGACATCTTGACCGTACGAAAAGAGAACAATCTCAAAAAGAAAAAAACAAACGATCTCATAGAAAAAATATTTATCCATTTTTATTATAAATGTGCTTAATAATTAATACGTAATATTATGGAAAATTAGCCAGCCTATAAAATTTTCGGTGTTTGTAGCCTTTCGCTTCTATTCTATAACTTGAAGTACAAATATTTCGAATTTTTTTCGATTTTTGCCTTTAAATAATCACATCCATCCGACTAAATATTTGCAAGTGTCTTTGCCGTCTGCATGCGATATCCAAGAATTAGCAAATAATAACGATATGCTGTAGTGAAAGGATTGTTCAAGAGGCATCCAGGCAAGTTTTTCATTGTTAACCAAAATGTTGCGAAAAGTCTAAATGCATTCTCCTTAAAGTTGAGCTTTCTACGTTTTTCCGTTTTCGAGACATTAGAGCTCAAAGCTAATAATTTTGCCCTTACTTCAGTGTTGCCATTTTGTCAGTAGGCTATTTTGACAGAAGATTTACCTTCGGAAAATTGGCTTATTAATTTACTTGAAAAGCAGCAAATTTACCATTTTGATCCCTTACGTTTTTGACAACAAAAATGCGAAATAAAGTTAGTAGAGTTAAGAATTTGCAATAACTTTTTGAAATTATGTTTTTAAGAATTGGCAAATTTCTAAGGGAAAAGCTGTCATATCTTAGAAACGGAAGGTAGAAAAAAGCCCAAATTAGGTGAAGTGAGTCTTAAGATCTGTCAAAACCTTTTGAGAGAAAACCAAGCAAAAAAACTTTGACTTCAATGCCCTAGCTTTTAAGTTAACGAAAGATAATAGTTTAGTGGTTTGAAGCCAACAGCATCAACGCAAATGTTTATTAATCGTCGCTTGTTAAATGAGAAGTGAAGACAAAATCAATGGGGGTATTTAAAGTTAGGGCAATCGTATCGTTATTAAATTAGATAGGTGTTGACTTCATCCTTCTTGACTCAGCCATCCAAGAAATATTTACTTCAAACACGACCTAAGGGGCTCTATAACTATAATTTCTATTGGTAACCTTGACGTTTCATGCAGTAGCCTAGCCAACAGGGACCTATATTAACCTATGCATAGGTTAAAAGACCTTTGTGGCTAATTGCGACGTTGCTTTAGCATGAAACTAAGTTTGCGCGCCAATCTTTCAACGTCAGGGTTGCCAATAAAAATTATGATCAGAGAGGCCCCTACGTCGTGTTTGAAGAAGAATATTTCTAGAACGGCTGGGTCAAGAAGGATGGAGTCAATGTATTTTGTACCTAATAGCTTCAACTTTTGATGCTGAATCATAAAGTGCAAAAGTCAAATTATTTACGTCATAAAAAATGATGACGTCATTTTAGTTAAATATTGGCCAAAAATGCTCAGATTTCGAAAAGTGACTTCGGCAAAACCCAAGATCGAGAAACTTCCCGTGACCTTAACAGCTTCAAATTTTCAGGAGTGATTTGTGAATAAATTCAACTCAAATTTAGGTTGGATTAAAGAAAAAATCTGTTTTCTGAACAAAAATTTATAACAAAAAACTGGGTCCTCTCGGGTAAAATATTTTGCTTTTTATTTAAGTTAATTCAAAACGATTTTCAGTATTTCAATAATTAGCCTTGAGTAGTTTGCATCTGTGTAAATCAACTACACTTTTAGACTATTCTCTCTCTGCAAAAGCATGACTTTGTATCGCTAGCATTGGTTTGCTCAAGTTATTTTTTCTACCGTAATGGCAAATTACATGTCTCGTCATAAATCTTTTTGTCTCCGCAATTCCGAAGTTAATTGCTTTGCCCTTCCTGCTTCAAACCAATTCGACGCTTTTCCAAATTGACCTCAATGTAATTGATAGCAAACGTCACCATAGCTGTTTATTTACCACAGTAAGGTTGCCAAAGAAGACAGCGAGCTGATCATTCGGTTTTCGAATGCAGTAGCCAGACATACTATTCAAACGGGGCCCTCATACCCGTAATCGCCACTTTTCACGTACATCTATCTGGTGTAACAGAGTGCCAACATTCCTTGGCATTCTGAATTCGGCCCTAGTTCTTTCCCAGGTCAAAGCTTCCCGCTATTATCCAGTGCCGTCGCCAGAGCAAACGCAGTGAGAGGGCACTAGCCGAAAGCGGAGAGCACTAAAACAGACTGAACTTTCGCATATAAAAACTACTTTTCAGACCTTGTACGGCTACAAATTATGCTAAATTTTAAAAATTCTGTATTCATGTCTAAAAAAAGAAACCTGTAAGGCAACCAGCGTTCCTTAGCCTGTTTCGTCTGCGGCCATTAATCGCTTGAAAAATTTATTTGCAGCAGTGAATGCGACCAGACGCGCAACCAGGATTTTGCTAAAAGGGATGAACCAACAGTTGCTTTTTTTTACAAAATTGTCTAATTTAGGCCCCGTGCCAAACAAACGGATGCAACTCTAAGCGTGTAACAGACGGGGGCCTGGGAGCACAGCCCCCAGCCGCTGGGCGATATTTGTGGTTTTGCACCAAAAAATAGCTATTTTAACCACATTTCGCACGTTTTGAAGCCATGAATAACTAAATCGCTAAAATTCAGAAGTCATTTGAAAGAGTAAATTGCCAAGCCCCTTCAGTAACCCCACCCCTTACTTCAGGTCAAGTCTAAAGTACGTTTAAATGCACATGTTTTGAAGTTAAATTTTCTAAGTGACTTGGCTAAGGGGGTTTAAGCCCCTTCACCCTGGTGCTCCACTGATTGCGACCTAAAAATCTTGAGTATGCTCTGAAAATCAAAAACAGCTGATCTTTGAAAAAAACGTTTTCATGCATTGTTTCATGTCATAATCAGTAAAGAAGTACCGGTAAAGTAAAGGTGTGTAACAGTAATTTGGCGGGTTATTGCGTCACATTTATGTACAGCAGTTGATTGCAAGCAATTTTGCAATCTCAAAACGTCAACCTAGAATTATGTTTGAATGTTATTATTTCTTTTTCCTGCTGTCTTGTCGTTTACAGGATGTTCCAAAAACAGTCCTTTGAGTAAACTGAAATGGGCACAAGCAGTCGTTAGGGGGGGGCACGGCCCCCCGTAGCGACGGCACTGCTATTATCAGATAGCCGAATCGAGAAATTGTAAATAACAATTTTGACGTTCTTGAGAAGACTCAACCGGGTATCGAACCAAAGTCGGGGTTCTGAGCGAAACGAATAGCAACGATAAAAAACAAGATATTAATTTTGAAATTACTTATTTTTACATAATTTGCAAAGCTACGAGATTAATAAGCCGACCCACAGTTACCAAACTTACCACATGATGCTTATTTACATTTGCAGTATTTATTCTTGGTACAAAAGCAAAATATCCTGCTGTCGCTAAAGTTTTCCAAAACCTAACTTCATAACATAATGAAAACAAACCGGTATGAGTCACAGAGTAAACTAAATCTACACGTATCTTTTTTCCTCTTTTGGTTATAGTAACTTAATGAGCAAACCCAAACCAACCTGTTTCGAGATCTTTCCGAAAACGTTTATCTGGGTTGCAAGAAACTATTGATACTTCTTTGATAATTGAACGTAAAATTGGTCAGTGATTCAACTTACAAGAAAAAATTAAGTACAAAACTACTAAAAAGCATGCAAGCACAAATGATAGAGTGCAGCAGACGTGTCACTTAAACCGAAGTCGGACCCGAATGACAATGGTAGCTCAACCTCTTGGCTATCGAAAGTGGTGAAGAATTCACTTGTCAAATTTTCATTCGCACATTCAAATTTTCGTTGGATAGGAGCGTTCGGCTACTCTCGGTGGGGGCAGTAGTCGTCGTCGGTCGCCCGACCTGCTCATGTCAGTTGAGAAGCCAAGTTGAGGGAGGTTGGAACCCTACCGTAGGTTAGCTTCCACTTGTTTTTTTATTGTTCCAATTTTTATTTTAACTTTTAGATTTACTGTTACTACCTCAACTGCTTTCTAGGGAGCATTATTTTACAAGGGTAATGATATTTCAAAATACCCATTTACGAAATTTTCAGTTCAAGTATAGCTTCGGCTCAAGTACGATTTCGTATCGAACAAAACCATTTTTTATACAATATATACATTTCGAATAAAACCGTATTTCGCTCAGTCAACAAACTATTTACCTCCCTACGGTGATAGGGCAGAATGACTACGATTATTAAGCATACATACAAAGCAACACAGCAAATATATACAGCTCTACTACCGTCTGTTTTGGTCAGTTTACAGACTGGAACTTTTACCTTGCCGGGCCTCAAAACTAGAAAGGTACTATGTACACTGCTAGATACAAAATACAATTTACAAAAACGAAGAATGTACAAGTAATTGCGTTGATAGTTGCTGGGGGAGGGCCGAGGGAGTTCGACGGTTCGAGCAATAAATCTACGGGCAATATAAACTCATTCGTTTATTTCAACAACGATAGCTAGCCCATTACGGCGTCTCAAGTTTCAGTGCGTAAAAATGGCAGTAAACTGTAAAATTGAACTGCAACTGCGCTAAAATCGTAGCATTCCGTGTCAGATCATTGAAAATATTGTGCAGCACGAAACAGTAACCAAGGTTGCAATTTTACAAACCAGCGGAGAGACGTTTTAATTTTGCCTTGTACACCAAGCAACTCAAAACAATTTGATCCATGGGACGCAAAAATCAATACATTAGAATTAATAGCTTTCACAGTATAAGGGGGTTTCAAGAAGACGTTTGAGGTGGGGTCCATTTGAAGCACGGGTAAAACCATTATGAAGGGAGAATAACGGCACTGCGTAATTACATGAGACACAGGATTTTTGCACAATGTTCTACCAAAACTTGGGTTACCGGTACGTTTCAGTTTTTGCTAGTTAAATTTTACGCCGCTGACGGAGAAGACGTAATAATGGGGGCCGAAGGGAGTAGGGACTTTAGTTTTTTTGCCTAGTAAAAAAAATTGACACAACAAAAACAAAATTACTTTGCTAGTATGCTTTTGTTACTGAATGAGTCTGCCCAGTCTCCAAATTTCTCCTATTAAAATAATTACGAATTTAGAAGTACCTAACTTCTATCGTTTTCAACACTTTGAAATTAAACTCAGTAATTTTATGCGGGTTTACTACACAACGCAAACATGGTTTTAAAACAAAATATTGTACAGTACGGAAATGTAAATTCTTCTACTGAAGTTAGCTCTGGACAAAACAACTCTCGTTGCTATCTACAACTAGTATGTACAAAATTACTACACATGGGATTCGAAAAAACACACACAAACAACTCAACACCAATCCTGCAGCGTTTAAATCAGTAAATCGTGATGATCGCAAAAATGTCATTTCTTACCAAAGCCTACTTTAATTTTTGAAGCAGTGTTCCCTTGGCTCGAATCTTAATTTGCAATCTCTGCTCTACTAATATTACCTGTCTTTAGCTTATTTACAATTGTTAAGCTTAATTGGAGTATGTCGCAGATAATCGAGGTTTGGTCATGCTTCGAAATACAATCGAAAACTGGAGCTTTAAAAAAACATTTAATTGCGCTTCCATGTCCCATCTTGCGGCTAAGCTTCATGACGTTTATAGGACAAAATGTTTGATTTATTAACATTATAGTTTAGTAACGTCATAAAGCTTAGCCATAAGTGGGAAAAGAAAAACAAGATAATTGCACATGCGACGAAATTCCAGTACCCCGACTTAATGCATCTAATACGATTACTTTGGAGCAATTTTGATTCGGGCTAGAACCTCCCATTTAAGTACCTCGTTTGTTGCAAGGGAAATCGGTCAGAGGGACATCAAATTATCCAATCAGCTTCCGCCCCCTCAAAAAAAAAAATTTCGCTGCGTGACTAGTGACTTTGTTTGGGATTAGTAATTTGATTTGAATTAATTTCACACACATACAAAGGTCAATTAAATGCTTGTGGATAACACAAATGTACAGGATTACATGAACACTACCATCGGGGATTGAGTACAAATGGCAATACTGGTTCTTCTAACGCAGTATATGATTGTGGAAACCTACATGATATCACTTGACGAGGCATGCGAAAAACAAAATACAATTCAAAAGATGAAAAAATGATGTTTGTGATGTTCGTTTATTGGATGATTACGACAGAAAAGTTTCGCATCTGCAACACATAAAAAACGTTGTTTTTCAAAGCTTTCCCATCAAGAAGGATTTCACACAATCTTCAAACCAAACTTTCTAAGAGCCAATCAAGTTACAAATTTGATACGATATTCTGAAACTCACACAAATCTAACCAGTAAGCAAACAGTTGAACCTGTCTTTAACAAAATGGAGTAAATTAGTAAAGGACTGGAGTTGAAATCAGACTTGACAACCACATGGTTCCTAAACAAATGAAACTGATAATCCATTAAACATAATCAGTTACATTTACTGGCATTGATTTTAAATAAAGCAAACGAAATTGTTTCAACAAACTGAGGAATCATTTAATCCATAATTTTTTTTTCTGAAGCTGCAATATTTTCTATAACACATGATTTGTACAATATTTCAATAATAATGTATAGCGCATTACCTCAAAATAAGTGTTTATGGCTCGATACTATTTTTTCAAAATTTCATTCCGAGAAACCATTCTGAAACCTATCGAGTAGATTTTTCTTCTATTCCGATATGTAGGAATTAAATATTGTTTAATCAGTTTCTCGACAAGTTGAGGCACTTTTCCAAATCAGGTTTTACGAATCTTCATCTTGAATTGGCCAGCTTTGTACAAATTTACAAATATACAAAATAAGCTACTGCTACCACAAGCTCTGCAATGACACATAATAAGCACTGAGTAATGTAAGTAAAACTTTGTACACCATTAACCGTTTATAACCATGCCAGAGCAAATTTGATTACTCAAACAGAGAAAATACTAGTAAAGCAAAAAAGAAAAACAAACGCAATAATAAAGTAAACAAGATTTATCACACCAAAAAATTTGTTTGTTACAAGCACTTGCTGTACAGCAAATAATAAAGGATTTGCTGATGTGGGTGTGAAGAAAGACCAAAAGTTAGTGAATGAAGCAAACTTTTCTATTTACTTACATGGCTTTTATTTATAAGAAAATCCAAGAGCTTAGCGTAATTTGGATAATTTCAAATGGGCCAAACATTTGACGAATTTGCTTGATTGGGCCTTTAAAAACATGACTGGACGTGAGAGAGCTTTCAAATAAAAAACAATTTGAACTTAAATCGATGAAATACAATGTAGTGATCAGTTATTTCGAAACGATCAATTGTTTTACGTAGCTAAACATGAACAGTTCCATTATATTTTACGAGAAGTGAGGATTTTCTAGAGAAGCACAATCAATCACAACGCAAAAGATTAGCAAAATATTCAACTACCTGTAAGACATTTTGTAATTACTGACAACAAAAAAGTAAACTGGATGATCAGTTGTCCACTGGTCAGAAAATTTATGTTTATACTTACAGGCATTATCGACTACGAAAAAAATCCAAAAATTAACTTCACAAATTTGGTATGCGAGCGTAACAAGCATTGTAATTGAAGTGCATTCAGTATTTCATGCAGTGACAATCCATTACTTTTACTTGCAGCAACAGGAACTTATAATGCAGTCAGTAATGAGACAGTGTTGGGCCTGTTGGAGTTTAAGAACTAACTAATACAACAGTAACAGCCACGCATGACGCAGCTTTGAATCATAGCATCTCAAAAAACGAAATTGGTAAGTATTAAAAGTTTAATCAATACGCCTCACGCAACGGGTAGCGCTAAGCACAAAATGACAAGCTGCCAATCATTCATGGATTTTGTGTAAAGCAGAAAACAACGTGGGTGGTTAATATTTTGAATGGTTATGCAAAAGATACTGTCCTGGAGGAAAAAACACCAAAAAAGCTAATCACCGGTATGGCATTACTTAGGCAAGTTAGAAAGCTACCATAAATGTGAATTGAAACTTCTGAAAACAGGGAGCTTTCTACAGGGAACTTAATCCGACACATTGCAGAATTACTGAAGATTTTAAGATAATTGTTTCACGATCTACAATGAGTTTCTTACCCTCTTAAATGGATCCAAACATTGCAAATTGCTCAATAATGAAAAGAGATTGAAGCGTTTGTCAGATATAAACAAACATGTTTCTGTGAGGTTTTGCATTTGTTTCACTGCTTCTAAAAACAAAACGATTGGAAGTTACTGGCGACGTTAAGGTGAATTTACACAGTATCCGTTTTTCGTACGTTTTCGTCCGTTTTTTTACGTTTTTGCTTCTTCTTCAAAAAGTATGCGCTTTTTAATCCGCATTTTTATAAGTCCATATCCGCACTAAGTAGACTGTTATATATAAATAAAAATTTTGTTTTAAAATTTTTTGTTCAAAAATTTTGTTCAAAAATTTTTTGTATGAACGATAAGAGCGATATTTCAAAATAGAGCTGTACCCCTTGGCAAAAAATTTTTTTCGGAAAACTTTTGTCCAGTATGAGACTGTCTGGTTAGTGCGGATATGGGCACATGAAAATGCGGATGAAAAAGCGCATACTTTGTCAAGGAGAAGCAAAAACGTAAAAAAAAACGGACGAAAACGTACGAAAAACGGATACTGTGTAAATTCACCTTTAGAAAATTAAGCTTAGAAATAAAAACTGTGAAATTTTAACACAGAAAAGTACAATAAATTCTGTTACTGTTAATTACAACGATAACACCAATCACTGAAAAATTTCAAAAAGGATCATATTCGCACGCAAAATTGAACAACAATACTAAGAAACAATGCTTTACTAATATACAATCGAAAAAAGGCTATTAGCGCTAAATCAAATAACATCAGAATCGTTTAAAAATCACCTGGCAGCATTCTGATGCCCTTAGTGGTTTAGGAGCTGGTAATAATGCCACATATTTTTGCTACGATTTGTTATACTACAGACTATTAGTTCTAATAGTCTGTAGTATAACACTTCTAAGTGTTTTGTCTAGCTCAAGTTTTACAAGTGAGCATTACAAACACAAAACAATGCAAAACTTTCCAAAAATATGATGAGTTACAGAGCAAGACCAATTGCAGATCTATTACATAATGCTAATGCGAAAGTGTCCTTGTCTTCCCACCCTTGTCTCATTATATGCAGAATGACTCTTGAGATAAATGTTCAACATTTAAAAATTTTTTGAGGAATGCTGCAAAAGCTTGATGCTTTATTGCAGCTCTTGCTGCAGTTCACTGACAACCATGCTGCAGGCAATAAAAAACAAGCATGCTTAATGCTTATATGATCATCAAATTTATGAAAATTATAAATGGAAGCAAATAGAGCTGGTCAAAGTTTTCAAAAAGACCTTTCACACGGTAATTTCCGAGCACGGTCAATGTAGTCCAGCAGAATCAAGATTCAAAGTTAACTTAAGGTACACTTATGCAGGTTGTTCTAATGCCACTGTAGATTACTCTGCTCTTCCCATCAAAATGGACATAAACTTGAGAGCTTGTGGCAGTGCATGAAAGTGACCACAAAACAGTTTCTCAGGTCATGTTATCCAAATCCTCATCAGTCTGCATGTTTTCGCTACTATTGTTTAGTCGCCTTGGTTGTTGGAGAGGCAGTTCTGACAAAAGCACAGCTGGAATTCGTAGAGCACAGCATGACACACTGGTTAGTGGTTCGGGAAAATCAGTGGCCTTTTCCCAAGCATCTCGTTCTGGATCATAGCAAGCAACAGTGCGGACATCTTTTCGTTCTCTCCACGTGTGACCTCCAACGATGTAGATTTTACCATCAACAACTGCAGCTCCGGCTTCGCTTTGTCCAGCAAAAAGTGGTGCAACTTCACTCCATTGTTCGGTTTTGAGATCAAACATTTCTGTCGTCAGAACATCCCGGCGGGCACCATTTGTCTTGTTGTTGCCTCCAATGCAGTAAAGACGTTCTTTGTAATCTACCATGCAATGGAGACCTCTCTCCGTCTTCAGTTTTGGTTTGCCTTCCCATCTGTTTTCATTGGGATGGTAACAGTAGACCTCCTTTTGGAATCCATCAGAAGCAAATCCTCCAGCAATGTACATTCTGCCACAGCATGGTGCACCCGAATGGGCACAAACTGCATGTGGAAGCTCAGCTATTGGTTCCCATTTGTTCTGGTCCACCTTAAAGCGCTCTGCAGAACTCAAAGGTCCCGTATGATTTCTTCCAGCAATAGCATACAAATATCCATCAATAGCACTGACATGGAAGTCTGTCCTTGTCTCTAACATGTTCATCATCTTCAACCAACGATTAAAACGAGGATCATAGCGGTAGACATTTGCCATAGCAGTGCTGCCATTATTGTCAAACATCTCCTGGCCTCCAACAACATAGAGAAAGTCATTCAAGACTGCAACGCAATGGCAATAAGCTGGTAAATCCATTTCTCCTAAGTGAAGCCACTGGTTGGCCTCTTTGTTGAACAATTGAACTTCTCTTGAAACATGATTGGTCGATTCCTTCCCTCCAATTGCTACCAAGCAAGGCATCACTGATCTGACCTGCATTCGATTTGATTGTAAAAGAGGCTGCTTGTGGGGCAGCATGTGGTATTTGGTAGCTTCCAGAAGCAATTTCAAGCAATCTGGATCAGCTTGCATGTACTGTATCTTGTGCACTTTTTCGTCTATGTCATCGGGTGAAATCAATGGAAAACGAATTTGCTGCATCACTGCATACACAGATGATGCCCTTGACTGGTCGTGCATCAGCCAACGATGAGCTGCTTCAAACAACTCCAACTCAGAATGCCCACGAATGTTATTGCTGCCTAATAGAGCACAGATATCTCCCTCAGAAAGGCGGAGAAATTCTTCTGTTTTGACAAACTGAGTAAAATTTGCCAGGATGTACGAGCGAACACATTTTTCAACTTCTTCCAAATTAAAAAACTTGGCAATTTTGCTAATATCAACACAATTTTGAGCTGACAATTCTGATTTTAAAAACTCACAGCAAAATTCAAGGACAGATAAAATTTGCAAGTGATTTGCAGCTGATAAAATGTCCTGCATATTTTGTACAGTTAAATGTACTGATGATGAGTAAATAAAGTCTAAAACAGCTTGCAAGCCAATGGCAGTTATTCCATGTAATTCTATAATGTCTTGCTGGCTTTCCTTCATTTGAGAAGTAAACATAGATCGAAAATATGGACTACAAGATGCTAAAACTGCTCGGTGTGCACTAAATTTTTTCTCCTCGACCATTAAATGAACATCACAGAGAGATTCATCCTTTCTCAAGTCATTTAGTCCATTCAAAACATTGCCCTTGTGTAATGACGATGTATAAACACGGCCTTCAGCCGAACATGATACTACAGAAGTATTGCTTTGCAAGGAAGTGGATATAGCTGAATGAGATGAATGGGGGTGCAAATTAGGAAATTTATCAGTCTCCATTTTAAATTTCAAATTAATCTTCATTTACAGAAACATATTATAAACTCTACCAGATCTAAGTGTGGAAATTTAACATTTTTACACAAACTGCAATAAACACAAATTATTTTCAATTAGCCTATATTGTATAAATTTCGTTTAATGATTCCTATTATAAATTTCAGCAGGGTCTGATATATACTATTTCTAAATATCATTTCCTTTTGGCTACGGTCAGTAAGCTGCAGCTTTGCCTGGCTGCAAGGCATTTTTGTTAGACTTATTAAAGCTTAATAAGAGACTTAGCCAACAGACTTATGCTATTACTTATCACTTATGTTATTATTTATTTTAGCACTTACAGTAGTTATAAATCTAAAGTTAAACTAACTCGAATTGTAGCAAGATTTTAGAAACATTTGTAACTCAAAAAAAGTTTTTTTCAGGGAATCAAACTAAAACCACCAGCAGTCAGCATGCTTCCTGCACTTTGTAGTTTGTATTTATTTTTTGGGGGGAAAGTCATTTGTTGATAACGGACCTAAATTTTTTGTGAGTGACCGAAAATGAATAACAATAAGCCAATTCAAACAAAATGATTGGAAAGATTAAAAAAAGTAAGACTTGCCTGGACAAAAACTAAAATTATGCTTGCAATGATGAAAATGACCACAAAATTGTGTCGAAATTTGGATAGGTTATTTGAAAAAAAATTCTCCACAAAAAATAAGTTAAGTTCTGAGTTCATATACGAGGAGTGTTTAAAAAGTAATGGAACTGGGTCTATAAATGTTTTATTTTATTTGACAAGTAAACTTTACAACATGTTGCCTTCAAAGTAATCTCCTTGGCTCAAATGCACTTTTCCAATCTCCTCTGCTACCCTTTCACGCACTCCTAGAAGGATTCCTCGGGATCGCTCAAAGCTCTCTCATCACGGCTGTTTTAATGGCTTCTGAATCTTGAAAACAAGTTCCTTTGATGACTTCCTTGAGTTTGGGAAACAAAAAAAAGTCACAAGGGGCCAGATCTGGAGAGTAGGGTGGTTGCTCCAGTACAGCAATGTTATTTTTGGCAAGAAACCCTCGAGGCATTATGAGCTGGAGCATTGTTATGATGAAGCAGTCATGACCTCATTTCTCACAGTTCTCTTCTTTTCTCCCTCACTGAGCACAACAGATGTCGCAAGATGTTTTTATAAACGTGCTGATTAATAGTTTGGCCTTGTGCAATAATTCTGCGTGGACAATTCCATGGACATCAAAAAAAGTGATCAGCATCACCTCGGTTTTGAACTTGAACACCTTTGCCTTTTTGAGTCTTGGTGACAATGCGCTCTTCCATTCAAGGCTGCATGGTTTGATGAGTGAATCGTACTTGAAGATCCATGACTCATTGCCAGTAACAACTCTTTTTTTAGCAAATTGGGTTCAGTTTCAAGTTGCTCCAAGATGTCTTGACACACTTGCACAAGCCGCTCCTTTTGTCCTTCATTCAGCAACCTTGGTACCATTTTTGCACAGATCTTTCTCACCCCCAGATCTTCCTTAATGATCTTCCATACCCTCTCACTATTCATACCCAGCTCATTTGCTATCATTCTACAGTAAGACGGCAATTGCTCCGCACCTTTTGTCCCACACACTCAACATTTTCATCTGTTATGCTTGTGGATGGTCTTCCACTCCTGTGATCATCTTCCACCTCCTCTCTTCCCTCTTTGAACCTCCTGTGCCACTCAAAAATATGAGTTCTTGACATTGTGTCATCACAATAGACTTCTTAAAGCAACTTTAGTGCTTCAGTTAGAGTTCTTCCAACACAGACAAGAAATTTCAGTTTGATTCGTTGTTCGACGATCATCCTTCACACCAAAGAAAAAAAACAAAAATTCCAAATTTTCACAAAACGGTCACAAAGAAAGTACCTTGACAGAAAAACGTGCAAAAAATAATGTGGTTTTCACAGAATGCTAAAATTTGGTTTTTAAAACCATAGGACATAGTGACATCATAGAAAGCAAAGCTTTTTCTCTGTGATGAAAGTTGTTCGTGCAGTGTGCACAGTCCCGTTACTTTTCAAACACACCTCGTGGTTTGCCTATACTGCAACCCAAGCAGTGTTTTCTCAGGTTTTTGGTCAGCTGGCGAGTGCCCAAATTCACTCAAAACGAATGTGTCCAAAACTGTCAAGACATTTATAAGCCCTAAATTTTATAGCCTACTAATCCAGTAAAAAAAATTACTGGTACTTAAAGTCATGCTTCTACAAATTTGTCAGCTTTTCCAAAGCTACCTTAGCAGCTTAGCGTTTATAAACAGCAACACTGCAGAGTGCAGGCATTTATGATTATGAATAAAGTATGGTTTATTTTGGTATTTTAACAAAGTGGGTAGGCTAGTGTTACACAGTATTCCCACTAATCTGATTTTTGTCAGCAAATGAGCAATTTGTGAGACCAACGGCAAATGATTTTGGCAACATGATAAGCATAGCTTTACGAAAGACGACAAATTCATAAAAATATGACTTTGAGTGCACTGCACAGGTACTGGTATACTTCAATAGGCTAAAAGATTGGAACAAAATTTAGGGTACTTATATAACAAGTTTCTACAGGTTTGGGACAAATATTTCAAGAAAATTAGGGCACCTGCTGGTTAGCTAAAAAAGTTGAAGGAAGCACTGTCACGGTAAGTTACATCTGACATAACGCCCAGGGATAAGGCAGGCAAAGGAAAGATGCTTATTTAGTTTTACTCTTTTGTATTTTCTTAGGCATACAGTAATCAACATTGTCGTTAGGGTTTTGGTAAGGTTTCTTAGATTCTTAAGTTTTTAAACATTGTCTTAAAAGTCACTATTTCGACCAGGCTTTTTGTGAGGTTGATGATCGTTGAACATGGTTCAAATATTAACACTTGAATCATGTTTAGAAGTCATTCGCATAGTGGGGTCAGGGTGGTAAATTTTAATCTTATGTTTAAATATAAGTTTTTGTTTATTTGCTAGTGTCTACAATTTTGAATTACAGTGGATTTTGTACTGTCTATTTGCCTTTGTAATGTACCGACATTGCTTTTAGAGCGTAGACATTTCTTCCAGAAAGTTTTCTTTTGATAAAAGGGGAAAAAAGCAAGGTTTGGCAGTTTTTTAATTTTTGCTTGTATTAGTCACGTTAGTGTTTTTGCTTTTGGAAGGCCTAGTTCACTTCGGGAAGATTCCACATTCAACAATGGTTATGAATTCATAATCAATCACTTACCAAATTCATAACTGTGTACAAATCAATAAAATCAGGGGTAGGGAAAATTAATGGGATTTTAAAGCATCTCCGTCTTCAACGTTAGCCATACAGTATGCAAACTTTGCGTATTTTAAATCTTATTTCAATGAAATTTACAATTAAACTGGGCAATGGAGTATGCCTTGATTACGATTTTGTGATTCTACAAAAAATTTTGCTTTGATCAACACCAAAACTGTGAAATTTCACCTTGAACTTTTCAAGATATCGTTGTTTGAAAAAACGCAATTTATTATGATTTTTTTATTATCTGTAAAACATTGCGAGGTTTTACATCTTGTAATTTTAAAGGAATATGCAATCAAACTAGGTCTTTACACATGTTTCTAATTTTTGGCTTCTATGATAAATTTCGATTATCAGTAAACAATCGTAATTTTACCGTCATGTCTTCAGCATTTTTCATGGCTGAGAAGTCATTAGCGCTAATGACGCTGTAAACACAGGATCGTTTAGAACAAATCTATCAAGCTCTATAGAACCAATTTGCACGCCATGAAAGTAAACCATAGTACTTGTTTGTTTTTATGATTCACGTTGTTTTTTCTTACTGCGTTGCATCCAAGAGTAAAAAAATAGAAAAACTGAAAGTTATAGTTAATAGAAAATAAAATGCATTCATCGCTGGAGTGGCAAGTCCGTGGTCGAAATTGTGCAGAGTGCTGCTAACGGTTCATCACCACTGCGACATGTCTTGAAAGTTGAAAAGAAGCTGTGTTGTCTGGGTGCAATGATGCGGAGGTGGGCCTTCCAAACTTGGTACGCGTTTTGGAGTTATACAGCAAGTATAATAAAAAATTTGATTTTATAAAATACGCTACAAAAAAAAACCTGATTGTTTATTTTTATGATTAATTTTGATGTTTGTTTGTTTTTTCACATTCTTCAGTTACTGTTTGGAATCATTTGCCTCTTGATATTCAGGAAAGTGGCAGCATTTCATTGTTCAAAACTAAATTGAAAACACACTATTTTAATATTGCCTTTTACCTATGTGCATGATAATGATTAGTATGCTTTAACACTGTACTGTCTTCATGATCTTTTTAACAAGCCCTATTTTGCTTTTTGAATTTGTTAATTCTTTGCTTTTTCACCAGCTTCAGTAACAAGTGCCCCTTAGTCAGACGTTAGCTTTTTGCTATCTTATCTCAAGGGGTTGATAAATTGCTTTTTATTATGGAAGTGGCTAGTGCTACGCTACGTAACACCTATAAAGAAAATAAGAGAGAAAGGGGAAGTGCTTATTTGCTCACTTACACTTTTTTATTTTTTAAATTATTGCTAGGGTTTGGGTTAGATTTTGAGTTTGGGTTAGGGTTAAGATTAACATTAGAATTAGAGTCAGTGATGCAAATGGCTTCACAAAAAATCGGCAAGCTTTTTAAAAATATGCTATCAACGTCTGGGGGGCGGACCTCCCATTCACCGTCCCACAAGATTGTATATATTATCAATGATGCAAACGTTGTTGAAAAAAGTCCACGAGCAGTAACAAAAATTGTTTAGCAATGTCTGAAGCTCACCCGACCCCCCTAAATCAGCGTCAAACTTTATAGTAGATTTACTACCCCAATCATCGCTATAATCCAAGCCTATCAACTTAGATCGAGCCACAAGATGAAGTACAAAAACGAGAAAAATCGAGTTACTAGGATTGGTTGTGTCAAAACCGTGGCAAAAAAAAATACGCGTTTGGAAAAAGCAGTAAGCTTACCCATCGAGCAGGGACCCGGAAGCTTTAGGAATAGCAACAATTTTATTAACTTAAAGACAGCATATATACTATAGCAATCAGGAACAATTGTCATCAATGCATGAAAGCGGTATGCGTTACGCAATTGTTTAAATGTTGTGCAGTATTGTCGTTTGCGAAATTGACTGCAAAGTTACTGCGACTCAAACTAGCTTTAGATTTGCAGACAAGAATCAGTGAAGCCACAGAGCATACAAATTGATTACGACATCGTGGCAAATTGTTTGTGAGAAATTAATTCGCAATGAAGTCACAAACAATTCCAGCACGGTTTGCCATTGCTATGCAACTCCGAAGAGACTTCAAGGTGAAACTACTGCTGAAGTACAAATAGAGCCGCTAGTGACGTCCCTGAAATAAATGCGATATAGATCAAAATAAGTAGCTAGACTTAAGTCCGCAAAATAATACAGGCGGGCTGTACACATCTATTCAAAAACAATCAAACTAAACTCAAATTAGCCAAGATAACAATTGAGTTTAGAGAAACAAATTTTTATCTACGTTTCTCAAATCAAAGCGCCACAACAGAAGAGTTCTTTAGGAGGAACGCAAGAAACTACAGATTTTAAAGTTGCTTAACTCCAATTGTGATGTACAAGTATGTGCCAATGTGTCCGTGTACTTTAATACACATTAACATGCTATAGCAAATGAGTTGCAAAATCCAAACAACTTCCAGTAAAATAGGGTATTAATTATGAAAGCAATTTACAAGCCTAAACCTGCATGAGGATTTGCGGAAGCTTTGAAACAATTTGATCTTCAAAAAGCAAGTGTACCATAACAAGCTTTCAGCTACCTCAACCACAACTGTAATTTGCGACACGACCAAGAGAACATGTATGATATACTATACATCAAATCAGACAATTTTTGACAGACATAAACGCCACTTTATAATACTGAAGGGCCAAACATATCTAAAAATATCCAGTCAAAATCTTGCAATAAACAAAGGTCGCATAACGGATAAATTCAATATTAACGTTTTGTCCCTGTAACAACCAAAGACGGCAATCAATTCTTTACACCCATTCCATCCTAGTTTCAAATTAATAAATATGTAACAAAATCTTAGGAACAAAATTCATCATTCAGGGCATCATTGCGTGGAATGAAAGTATCAAATAGCAGATAGGCAACAAATAAGATATAAAAGACCCAATACGTAAAACGGGCAAAACTGAGAGCCATGCTGGTTTCCCAAAGCAGCCAATGACTATTTCAATTAAACAATGCATTGTCTGTGGGAGATTCACATACAATCAAGCTCAAACAATGGATAGAAATCGACTTAGGTTCAAAACCGCTATGCTTCGACGAAATTTTAGGAAAGTAACCATTTTAGGACAAATTAGTAACTGCCTAACTAATAAACCTTTTCCCTACATCAACAGAGGAAAAAACCAGTGACGTAACAAGAGATTTGTACCGGGGGGAAAAAGCTTCAGAGGGTCCACTATTTGACGACACAAGTGGAAAAAATTGAACTCCATTAAGAATTTGGCAATTTATTTCATAAATATTAGCTAAGGACCAATCAAGATTTTGTTCTGGGCCTAGCTCTGGGGGAGGAGGGGCAGAGGAACATTTACAAACAACGCTGGCTTCAGTAATTTGGCATGAAGAATCAATACCGCATTTGGAATTAGCTACAAAGTTTTAAAGACCAAAACACCGAAAATGAATGAAGAACTTACATTTGAAATTTTGTTTATTGTTGTTTTTTTTGTAATGAAAAAAGATCACAAAATATGAAGCTCATTTTGCACCAGAGCAAAGCGTGCTGATTTTTTTTCTTGACAGCTCTTTAAAATAAGTCAAATGCACTGCGTCACAACTAGCGAAGAAAAAAGAACAATTTTCGCCGCTCTCGACTTCAGCTGTAAAATGGGTTTTAGACAACATTCGCACCTTTATTCTTCAAAGCAAAAAATCACATAAAGAGAGAAACTTTTCTTGCTGCAAAAACCGCTGTGCTTTTTTGCCATGTTACACAATCGCTTTGATTAAATGTAAGAAGAAAACCATCGAAAAATAAACGTTTTGCTTTTTTCTCTTACTCTACAATTCCTTTTTTTTCTTGCGCTGCTGTTTTGCGCTTTTTCTCTTAAGCTGTAAATTTTCAATGAAGTAGCACCTTCGAAAAAATAACATTTTTATAATCGTAACTCTGTTATTGCAAAAACAAAGCTTATTTATCCTTTAAATAAAAAAAGCACATTCACAGTTGCCCAACTGCCCCCCAACACCCCTAAATTTTTCTCATCGGTTCTGGACGATTCACAAAAATGACCCATTTGGTCAAAAAATCGGCGAATTTTGCCGAAAAGTGGAAGATTTGCATCACTGTAGAGTTAAGGTTAGGTTTAGAGTTGGGATTAGGGCTAGGATAGCAATTTTCTTACATAATGTAACAGTAGCCTCTGCCTATTATTATCATTATTATTAGCACTGTTCTTTTTTGCATATGAGAAGTGCGGAAAAATAAAAAAATGTGAATGTCAACATTTACAAAAAATTAACATACTCTAAAATACGCTAACAAGAATAAACTAATTGTTTGCTTGAACAATTGACGCTGTTTAATTTTTTTGTGCTGAGCATGAGAAGTGTCGAAAGTTTAATATTATAAAGTGTGAAAATTACATTTCATAGAAAATTATTTACAACTATACCAGTCAGTCGAGCAGTAATGCATTTGCCTCTAGAGTGGGGGAGCTCTGTGGTTCAAATCTCAGACTGGTCAAATCAGATACAGTGTTGCCAATGGCTCGCCACTGTGGCGGCATTTCTTCAAAAATACCTGTTGTGCCAATAGGTGCAATGATGCAGAGATGGATTCCACAAACTTGCTCAATGATTTGGCGTAATACAGCGAGTACAATAATTTGCTAGAAAAATACAATACGAAAAATAAACAAACCAACAGTTTTTGTTTCATGATTCATGCTGTTTTTTTTTGCGCTACGTACAAGAATTATCAAAAAAAAAAATGTGAAAATGATAGATAATACAAAATCAAACTAATAATTTAAAATATGCCACAAGCAATAGGGTTGTTTCAATGATTGTTGTTTGTTTTTCAAGATTTACTCTGTTTAATTTTTTTTTGCGTTGCATACCAAAAAATGTCAAAAAACAGAAAATATATCTTTCTGGTGTGCAACATGAAAAAAATTAACCAGAGCAAATTGTGAAAAACAAACAATAATCGCTAAAATAGTGTCAATTGTTGAAACAACCTTATTGTTTGAGGCGTATTTAAAATTTGTTAATTTAATTTTCTCTTAATTATAATTTTCACGTTTTTTATTTTTCCACAAGCGTGTAACTAATTTGCGAAACACATCTCTACATCATTGCGCCTACGGGCAAAACAGCTATTTTTGAAGAAATGCAGCAGTGGTGCCGAGCCATTGGCAACACTGTGTCCGATTTGACCGACTTGAGATTTGAACCGCAGACCTCCAACTCTAAAGACAAATGCGTTACCCTCAACCAACTATTATAGTTTTCTCAGTTCTATTAACCATAATTTTCACACATTCAATTAATCAACTTTCGGCACTTCTCATACACAGCACAAAAAATTAAACAGCATGAATTGTTGAAACAAACAATTAGTTTATACCTATTTCCCAAATTGCGCAAAGGTTTTCGCAAAAAAGTGCCACAGCCATTTCATAGAACGAATTTTTTAAATTTTTCTTTAAGGGATTATACCTTTCAACTTTCCTGTTTTGTACAGTTAGTTACAGCAAAATTTTCAGATACTAACTATGGAATTTTTAAAAGGGAAAAAATTTCGAGTGATTAGGGTAAAATTAAAATTGCGCATTGCACAATTGGCAATTGCGTAGACGTATAACTTTGCTCATTGTGGCGCAGAGTACGAGTGTTCAAAAGGTTTTTTCATATACCACATTACTCAATTAATCATAAGATAGAAGTAGTCAAGTAAAAAAAAATTGTCATGGAGATAATGACGTCATCAATAACGTCATAACGGCAAGTTAATAAGCTTACTGCAATTTTCACATGTAAAAAAAAAAAAAAAAAATTAGGGGTTAAGAAAAAAAATTCTCTGCAAAAAATTTGAAAAAAATGACACCTTTCCCCAGTTTTACTTCTTTCCCCACGTCTTAGAACGTCTTTTATGGTCAACCCTTTAGGCTACAAATTGCTAAAAAAAAATTTCTTCCCGCTGGATACGGTTTGGCAAATTCTTCCAAACTTTTTCTGGAGTGAATACTGTTCTCAGGAATTTTGTACTGATCACCTGCATCCCCAATCAAAACTGAACCTCTTTTTACTTTGTCTAGGGCACTTTTCATATCTGTTTCTTGCCATTTCCGAGAAGATATCACAATCGCAGATTTACGCTCACGAAACATTAATTAATTTCTACAACGCTAATCCTGAAAGCTTGTATAAACTTTGTAAGGTACTGGTCTAAGTTTTCTCTAATGAGCAACTCATGCTTCTCATACTCGTCTATTACAGTGTAAACTGCTTATATTAAAGCACGTGCACTGTTGCTGAGTTGAGAAAAGCAAAATTCAGCAATTTTAAGACCTGACAAGTCGAAAGTCATTATTTTCCTAATTGTGCAAAATTCCCAAAATTTTCCTCAATTGCGTATTTCTTTTCTGTCACCTAGAGGTAAATGATTTTGTGTTTTTGCTTGTATAGGTGGAAATATGGAGCTTACACTGGTTCTAATGATACCAGAATTGAAGTCGTGGGTCAAGTAGAACAAAAGTTACAGAAGAGTTAATTGAGGTGCAGACAAAGTTCTTGGAGGTCGGAAAACCTGAAAATTAGTAGTAGACTAAGAAATATTGTCATTGGAGTGTCGTTTGTTGCAAAGATTAATTTTTTTGTGGAAATGGCAAACAGTGCCTTTTTTTCACCACGGTAACTTCGGTTTTGAGTATGAGTTTGTGTAAGGACAGCTGTAAGGACTTGCGCAATTAGGGAAAATATCGCACTTCACGCATTTTGGGAAACTGGTATATTTATTGTAGCATAATTTAGAGTTGATGATTATAATTTTTAGTAAACTTTCACATTCACGTTGTTTTATTTTTCCGCACTTCTCGTATGCAACAAAGAACAGTGTTAATCATAAAAACAAACAATTAGTAAGATTTTTGTAGCATATTCTATTGAATCATTTATTTTACTTGCTGTATAATGTCAAAGCATGTAACGAGTTTGCAAGGCCCACCACCCTGTCATTGCGACCAGGCAACACGGTTTCTTTTCAAGACATGTCGCAGAGGTGGCGAACCGTTAGCAGCACTGAGTCCGATTTCAACAACAAACCGGCCGCTCCAGAAATGAACCCATTACCACTTGATCAACTTAATAGTTAATTTTATTTTCTAATAACTGTAACTTTCGGATTTTTGTTTTTTGACACTTCTTGCATGCAACGTATTAAGAAAAAACAACGTGAATCATAAAAACAAACAATTACTATAGTTTACTTTCATGGTGTGCAAATTGGTTTTTTAGAGCTTAATACATTTGTTCTAAACGATCTTGTGTTTAGAGCATCATTAGTGCCAATGACCTTTCAGCATGAAACATTGCCAAAGACATGACCGTAAAATTACAATTGTTTACTGCAGACTGATGATCGAAATTTATCATAAAAGCAAAAAATTAGAAATATGTGTAAAGACCTAGTTGATTGCATAATCTTTTACAATTATAAGAGCCGGAATAGACGAGCAAGTTTTTTCCGCAATTTTACTACTCCAATAATTATCACTCCATTTACACGTGAACCTGTTTTTCTGCAAATTTACTTGCAGCAATGAAAAATTTTGGCGCCGGAAGTAATCATCTGCTAGGACTAAAAGTTCCATTTACACCTTCGCGCAACAATTTTTTTTCCTTAAAATTGTTTCAGCAATTGTGTAGTGGATTTGGTCTGCAAGACCTTGAAAATCCATTTACACAAGGCAATTTTAACACTCTTGCAGACATAGTCGGACTACTTGGCTATAATATTCTGAACTATCAGTAGGCATGTTTCGAAAAAGAAAAGCGATAGCAGCAACAGCAATTTAAAATGCTTTCAAAACAGAAAAAAAAACTAAAAAACTTAGATTGTATATACAATCTTAGCTTGCTCGAAATGAATTCATCATAAAACAGGCGATTTTTAGCAAGGAGCATTTAGCAGTCATCTTTTGCATTCTTGCCACAGACAACAAAATATCAAGCACAACTTCTGCAATATATTGTGAAAGTTGTGTTTTGCTTGAAATTTTTATTTTGAGACATTGCAGAAGTCAGGTGCGGACTAATGCTATTCAAATTTGTTGTGGATTAATTGTGCTGCGCTTTTAATTTTTTTTTTTAATACAGCAATTTTATATTTTTGACTTAATTTGGTTTATTTTGATTGTAATATTGTCTAAAGTCGACATTCTATGGCAAACTTACTCCTTTTCCGTCTAAAATCACTAAAATGCAAAAGTAGGTGTAGGCCTAGGCCTAAATCTTTCTAGGCCAAAAGTAATAAATTGTTCAGATGGTAAATCTTTCCCAGTAGTTTATAGTTCTTTACTCTAGTATTCTGATGCTTTAATATCATTTTAGTTTATACTGTAGTTTTTGTGACCAAAGTTTTAACACTATTTGCTTTTCTATAAGTTTGTTTTTATTGTTGTGATGTAATAATTAACTTTCAGATTTGAAACTTAAAAAAAAATCTTACAGTTCCTATTAATGCTACGTAGCTTCAGTTGTAGCTCTTTATCGTATGCTTATATTCTGATGATGTTGTTGGTGGTGGTGGTACTACCTGAGTTCCTTCAAGGAGACCCAACAGTCGGGCCACACCCCAAGGTCATGATGTCACAATACAGTCGAATCTGGTTAATTGCATAGTCAATTTGTCAAGCCTTTTTATGCGATTAACCGAATTATGCGTTTAAGTGAAAGTGCGAAGTTCACATGATGCGCAACGCTTGTTACGCACAAAAACGTCACACATCATACCTACACGTGCATACGGATGCGATCATCTTATTCTTACTCAAAAACGAACGCAATCGTCTAATTCTTACTCAAATAGTAAACAAAAACAAGCCAATGAAGGATTACAAATTTGTTTATTAATTTCAAGCAAAATATTCCGCGATAGTTGTTTGTTTAATTTTATTCTGCATGCTATCTTGCATTTGTCTTTCTAAACGAAGAAATGTGTCCATATCGGCCCCTTCAAATTGTAGCCGTCGCCGAATTATAGCAAGTGCGTGTAACACTTCTTTATTTTTTGGTGGAGTCACAGCAGTTGCGTCGGCAGAGCTTTCTTCATTGACATCTCTGCTTCAACTTGCTTGTTGTGTAAAACTTCTTCACATATATCTGCATCATCTTGAACACCTGTCACTTCAAGGTCATCGTCAAGACTAACATATTGCGTGTACGTTTCCTGCGTAAATGAGGGTGGAACTTCATCCGCTGAAAATCCAAGAAACGGCTCATCGGGTACTGCTGGTGTTAGACTACGGAAAAAGCAGTTTCGAATTGTGTCTGCAGAAACATTGTTCCAAGCAGCGCTTATAAAATTTACTGCGTCTAAAGCATAAATAGACCGAGCCACTTCGGTCGCAGTACTGTTTTCATCTGCATCAATGGCTAGGACAATTTTTTGTAACATTCGACGTCGGTAGTAGTGTTTGAAGTTCTTGATGATGCCCTGATCAAGCGGTTGGATAGCGGATGTAGTATTTGGCGGCAAAAATACAAGTTCAATACATTGTAATCCAGGATCGTCAATTTTGTGGGCAGAACAATTGTCTAGCAGCAAACATATTTTTTTCTTTTGTTTCTGCAAGCGAATATCAAACCATTCTAGCCATTCTTGAAAGAGTGTAGCAGTCATCCAGGAATTTTTATTAGATTTATAAGTTACCGAAAGTTTTTTTATTCCCCTGAAGCAACGTGGATTAGCAGATTTTCCAATGACAAATGGCCGTAGCTTGTCTGAGCCATCCATGTTTGCAGTAAGCAAAACGGTAAAGCGCTCTTTTGACTTTTTGCTGCCAGAGAGTTTTTCATTTTTAAAGCACAAAGTACCCTCTGGGAGTGCACAAAAGTAAAGCCCAGTTTCATCGCAGTTGTAAATTTCTGAGGGAGAACAATCATCTTGTATTTTTGGCCATACTGATGTAATCCAATTTTCAGCCGCTTCAGAATCATGATCTTGTTTCTCACCATGCTTTCGCTTAAAAACGATTAAATTCCGCTCTTGCCAGCGAGTGACCCAGCTCGACAATGGATCGAAATCTACGTTCATTATTTTCCCCAAGTCTTTTGCTTTTTCACGTAACATTGGGCCAGTGATTAGAAGACCCCTATTTTTCGCTTGTTTAAACCACTGTAACAAGGCGTCCTCCACTTCTTCTTGGGTACTCTTTCTTGCCCTTTTATGAGCGGGATTTGTGTTGCTACGATGAGCGGACAAAAGCTTTTCTTTTGCAGCAAAAATTCGTGACACCTGTGATTGCGACATTCCAAACTTCTTTGCAACTGCGCTTTGAGATGTTTTATTTTTAAGTTCATCAAGGACAAGAATTTTGTCCGCCAAAGTTAAATCTTTGCGCTTAATTTGTTTACTTGTCCCTGCTGCTTCGATCATTTTTGATAAGTAAAATTTGTTCTGTGTAGCTAACTAGCTGATAAAAGTTAAATGAAACAAAAACAGTGCGAAGTGCGAAAATTAGTGATTGCAAAATGGCAGCCACGTGTTATTGTTCCTTATCGGTAATTGTCTTCAAAGAACATTAATCACATCGCACATTGCCTTGTTTTGATCTCTAATCGGCGGCGGCTTTCATATTGCGATGTTGGCAATCGGCGAGCTTGTTTTGCGCTTTGCTATGGTTTATTTCCGTTAAGACTTTGAAACTGTCCGTTTCTGTCGCATATATTTTGAAATGTTTTACACAGCTATTGAATAAACCCTTTATTTCTATTCGTTTAAGCGGATTATGCAATAAACCGCTATGCGATTAACCAAACTATTTTCTTAACAAATGGTTGGCTATGGTTTGGGATTTACGATCTTTATGCGATAAAGCGGATTATGCGATAATCCAGTATGCAATTAACCGGATTCGACTGTACTAATAATAATGAGTTGTTTTCTCGAACTGTTTTTGCCACGTTTGCTCTAATTATTTATGTCACAATAATAACAATAACGATAACGAGTTGTTTTGTCGAATTGTTTTTGCCACGTTTGCTGTAATTATTATCGTGGTCATTTATTATCAAGCTTGTCAGCATGTGGTTTAAAGTTGCATAAAAGTTTGTTTTGTTGATATCATATTACGAATTACGCGCTCTTTTTCTCTCTAAATCTAATTTAAACTACCGGTACCACATTAGTTAACTAAAGCGCCAAATTTGAGAAACTGTAAATGTTTGTGAGATTGTAGAAATTATTGAAGTCTTGCTGTTTTGCCCCATGATCTTGTTCAAGATTATATTATTCGTAATTGACAGTTTACAAGTCTAGCTATAGTGTTATTGTGTAATTTAGTTTAGCGAATGCCAAGATAAGAATATTTTGAGTTTGGGATGTTAGCATATTCGTAGCTTTTGAAGTGCAAGTTTTGAATTGGTTGACATAATTTTGTCTTAATACTTTCTATTAATACTTTTGATGACTTTTACTAAATTTCTTTTAAGTGATTATTTTGATATATTTTATATTTGCACTAATTATGCTTTATTTTGATTCTATTTGAATAAGGATATATGTACCGCTGTGGTAGTAACTAGGCATATGAGAATTTGAAAGACCTCAGCAGTGACGAGCTCGCATTTTTAAAGATCCCGCCATCCTTACTTCGCTTCTTCTTGCCATCTGGGGCATTAGTGTAAGTGAGTTTGTGACACTGGACCATAGGTCAAGAATAGAGAGAGAGGAGCCAAAGATAGATTTACGAAGAGGTACAGAGGCAGGACAGTCGAGGAAGAGATGATTGAGGTCCTGTAGAGAGTGTCCACAAGCACTACAAGCAGAATTCTCCTTCCGACTGATCCTGCAAAGATATGAAGATAAAAGAAGACTGTGGACATGGCAGTGAAGACGGGAACGCTCACAGTAAATAGGGTGAGAAAGGAGCAGTTCCTCCGAAGAGCCTTTGGGTACTAGGTAGTTTAGATAGGAGTGGGAGATGTGATGTCTCCAATTGTGGTACTGGAAATAACGGATTTTGGCGATGGGGAGAGGGCATGGGATCATGTCGCTTTGGCAAGTAAATTCGCATTTACATTACCGGGAAGACCAGCATGATCGGAGACCCATTGGAAGTTTAAGGTGGTGTTGCTGCAGAGGGAGGAGGCAAGGGACCAAACATTCTAGAGGGACTCAGGCAGGATATAAGAGGGGGCTGATGAAAGAATTGAGAGGGCCAATTGGGAGGATGATGTTGGTCATCATGACCAACAAAACATCAATAAAAGCAACAAGGCTTTTGAAATCAAGCTTGGTGTGAGCATCAGAGGTGGAGTCCTTGAGGTCACATTTTGAAGTTCTTGACCTTGGCCTCGAAGCCTACAAATCTTCAAAAATTGCCCTGTCCTCGGCCAAGGACAGCACCATTTTTTGAATCACAAAAATTTCGTTGGAAAATGCCAGAAACCTTGTGGAAATTTGCAAAGACCTTTTTTTAGAGATCGCCTGAAAAAAATTTTTGATGACCTTTTTTATTGGAGAACACTTGCACCTGTGTCCTTGGCTTCGGATTTTTTTTTGTCCTTGGCCTCAAGCCTTGTGTCCTCGACTCCACTTTTGGTGTCTATGACTTTACCGGAAGAATGCCAGAATCAGATTTATCACTAAAATGCGTAATTTACATTGTCTGTTTTACACTTAATTGTAGAACTTTGGTTGTGCTTTGACTTGGTTTGAAAATCTCATTCCGCAATTGCAGAAATGCGTCACGCTTTTACTGGATCAAAAAGCTCATTGCAGAAGTTACGCTGCGCTTCTGAAAATATGATATTTAAAGTGCGCCTCTTGTTCTGCGCTTTTAATGGTTTAAATAGTTGTTGTGTTTTGTTGCACTGCGCATTTTGTAAAACTTTACTTGTGCCCGCTTTTGGAAAATAAAATTTTCCTATCTACAGTATGTTCATTAAAAAGAAAAACGTTTTAGGTAATATTGATCATAAAATTCAGGAGAAATCTGACATAAATATCCACATTTCCATATGCATTTACAATAATACTATGTGAAAATTTTGAGATGGAAACCAGTCCTGCCTGGCCTCTTTTTCTCTGGCTACTGCCCAGTATAACACACAAACAGGTTACTAACAAAGAGTCACATCCACGTAAGCATTGTCTCCTAAACAAACCCAGTGTTCATAGCATCACAAAAAAGTTGCTATTAAAGTGCAAACCGAGGTATTATAAAAATGTAGACTAATAGAATTTATTGCATTTAAAAGGAACTGCTTTACACAAAATCATAATATTATTAACATCCAGTAATTTATTTATATACTGTAGACAATGTATTACTGTACCTACATCTTTTTAATCTTAAACAGTGCTTTTTTTACTCAGTCTCTATATTCAGGAGTCAATACGTTTCAAACTGCAGGGCTAACTTCAAATTCACTTATTAACGTTTATATTTCATAATTCTGTCCAAATATAGGGATACTGGCAAGGTACAGTAATTGTGCAGTATTTTACATTGTCTTGTAGCAAGACAATGCGATAAAGTCTAAAAGTGTCAAGTAGGTAGGCATAACAGTGTTAATAGCACTGTGACGTAAGCACGAAAAGTCAAAAAACCTGCAGCAAGTTGCGGCCAAAGTTATTTTAATGTTGCAAAAGTTTTCAGAAATCTCGCAGGAAACCATTTACACGTTGCAAGAAAATCCTTCAGCAACGTTTCTGCAATCGTTGCACAGTATTCGTGCTAGGCCATTTACACACAGAAAAAGTTGCATCAACGCTTCTGCAAGCGTTCTTGAAGAAAAAACTTGATCGTCGATTTCGGCCCTAAGATCTAAAACCCAGCAATGTTTTACACATGATCAAAAAATCATAATAAATCGCTTTTTTTCAAACAGCTACATCTTGAAACGTTTAAGATGAAATTTCACAGTTTTGGTGTTGATTAAAGCAGAATTTTTTGCAGAATCACAAAATCTTAATCAAGGCATACTCCATTGCCCAGTTTAATAATAAATTTCAATGAAATAAGATCTAAAATCCGCAAAGTTTGCATACTGTATGAAAAAAAATCATAAAAAATTGACCATTTTAAACTGACAAGATGTTAAAAATTTGATGGTACAATTTCGAAGTTTTGTGTTGATGGAAGCTGAATTTATGACAGAATTGATAAATTATAATCAGAACATTACCTTGTATAAAGTTTTTTAGCTGGATTGATTAAAAAAAGAATACCCAAAATCCCTGAAACAGCAAAAATCGCCAATTTTCGAAAGAAAAATCTCGAAAATTCCAAGGTAAAATTTTCATGTTTTTCTTAATTAAATCGGAGTTTACCACTGAAGCAAAAAATCATAGTCAAAACATGCACAATTATTATACCTTATATTTTTGCAATACATTAAACAAAGACGAAGATATCGTAGGCTTAAATTCCATTTATTTTCTCTACAACCTGATTTTATTGATTCAAAAGTGGTTATGAATTCGGAGAGTGGTTGATTATGAATTCGTAACCGCTGTTGAATTTGGAATCTTCCTGAAATGATTTCATGCAACCACAGTATATACCACTGCCCTGTTGCTAGGCTACTCATTTCACTAGTGTTGTATAGCCTAGCATGTTTTGCTTTCCTAAACTATTCTTGCTTCTTGTTGCTTTTCAACAGCCTAATGTTTTTAGTTTGGAAGAGGCTTGGCGAATGTTCCGTCTATGCAGACATTTTGAAATAAAGCCTATAAAAACTAACCCTAAGCCCTAACCCTAACCTTAACCCTAATCCTACCCCTAACCCAAAGCCTAACCTAAACCTTAACCCAAACCTACTGGTGTAATACGATAATTAAAATCAAAATTTCCAAAAATGAGTAACGTCATTGGAATCTTTGTTTATTTTACCACGCGTATTCCATTCGCCAAGTCACTTCGTTTTATTTTTGCAACTGTATTCATTTCTTGTACATTGTTTTGCTTTTACTTTTAGTTATTAGTGATCTTGTCACAAAAGTGATTTTGTCACAGTGATTTCACCACAAAGTGACTAGTAGTGAGAGCTAGGGCAAGACAGTTCTGACAATAGGAGAATACAGTAGCCTGATTTCATGCCTGCTGTTCTCAATCAATGCTTTAATTTTACTTAGGCAGTGTCTATAGAGTACCAGTTTCCAACGTAAAATCGCTGCTGCACCGGCAATACCGGTCGTTTCTTTTGTACATTAGTTTACTATCTGAGTATCTCTCAAGCTGGCATCGCTGCCCTAACATACCGTCAACCGGGGCGACTTTGAACGATTTTGAATCATTTTTACTTGTCACTTCCACCAGGTTTAAGCAAGAAAAGTGCTTATAGGCTGAATGTAACACTTATGGCCTCAGCAACTAGAACTGTCATAACTAAAAAAATATTTCGCTCTCATAAGGCATATATTCAATCTCAAAAAGCGTTCAAAGTCGCCCCGGTCTCTGGGGCGACTTTGAACGCCTACCAACATGCACTAAAAGCTTCACTTACTAGCGCAAAGTTGCCTTCGCCTGAATTGTCTTTGACTTAGAGCATTGCGGAGTGGCTAATTTTTCCACTCTGAAATTTTTTAACTGACTCCGGATCTAATCCGGCTCCGAATTTTTACGACAACACTCTGCTCTGAAATACTCCGATACAAAACTACACTTCGACAAAAAATTCGAACCAATTGTCATATTGCTCAATAACCTGGATTAGCGTAGCCTAATCACATATTTTGATATTCCCAGAGAGCAAAAATAGTTGCTCATTGTACTACCAACTATCACTATGGCTTAGAAGATTAATTAAAGTCACACTCCAATTCCCGATTTTTTTAAAAATTGGCACTCCGCCTTAAAAAAAAAAAAAAAACGCGTGGCAGAGTGGTGAGGTCGGTAAACTGGCGATCACTTTGTCATGGGTTCAAGCCTGCAATCGTTTATTGCTAATTGACCTGACTTGGGGATCTACATGCCAATAGTAATGGTGTAATAAATCGCCCTATTTTTGAGAATTATTTTGTTAAAATGATGACGTCATTGTCACGTGACCTTGTGCTAGTCGGGCAAAAAAGAAAAAAAATCTATCAAAGTTCAAACACTGACCTAGTAAGAGACCGCTCTTGGTCTTGAAAAGTATTTAACTGAAAACAAAGTTTGTTTTAGTGAAGTGTTCAAAGTCACCCCGGTTGACGGTAATGCATTGCAATTGTACCTAATCTCGATTCTTGGCAAGCACGTTCAGCAGGAACCGAATCCTGAACCCTATACCTGATCCGCTTGCCATGCAAGCGCGGTTACCACTACACTACCGGGGCTTTGCATTTGATGAGTCAAGGTGCCGTATTTGATTCAAATCAATGAGAAACAAGCAATAGAACAGGCTGCCAGTGCGGCAGCAATTTCATGTCAGAAACTGGTGCTCTCAGCTCAAGACACTATGACTACTGGTACCGGTACTTAAATTTTAGTAATGCAATGCCAATAGTACATGAATACCTGTTTCAGCCCAGTCTTTTGTTTACTTGTTGTTGTTGCCTGGAATCAAACCACAAACCAATACCTTTGTTGTGTTTTGTTAAAGCGTTATTGTTCACCAAGACTTTAAATTATCACATTTACGCGTTGATGCGAGCAGCTCGAAATTTTAACTTGTTGCATTGCAAAACTGCACCTAATTTACATATTACTTGATCATTCTTTGTTTAAGTTAATGGTATTTTTTAATTTTAATCTATGCTGATGGCAATCTCTAGCGCAAGAATTGACTGACCTGACACCTGGTTTTAGTTTCATTCCTAAGTTTCAAGTGTATAGCCTATACTGTCAACACATGGTACTTTTAGTTTTCTAATTTGTTACAACTAACCAAACTTCAGTTGTTTTTTATGCCGCGTGGAAGTCTGTTTTTATTCTGTTTAATACAATACAGTATCATACTACAGCTGAAAAGTTCTCTGGTTATTTTTTGGAAGCAGACCAAACTGGTGAAGGCCTTAGAATTCCTCTGGGCCACGCGATCGTTGCTTAACAATACCAGTACCAGTACGTTTGTCAGATAGGCCTAGCCTGTCTTTTCTGTCTTTGGAATTATGTCTGTCATGTACCGGTAAACACTTTGCAACGAGATTATATCCTGGCGGACTGGCAGTGGCAACCTTGCTTTCAATGCAGATATGCTGGTGATTTTTCCCAGTTCCAGCAATAGGCTAGGCTATCTTCAGGGGTTAAAATTAACAAGAAACACTAGTACAGTACCATGCCAGTAGTCTTGTAATTAGTTTGGGTTAGATTTTCTTAATTAGGGACAGTATTTTTTTACAAAACATAACAGCAGCCTTCCTTTGGGAATAGGCTACGATACTCTGATACAGGTACCGGTATCGATTTTTCTATTTTTAGCAGGTTAATTCTCCACTGTTCTAACGGTACCTTCAGTCTTTATTTCCTACCGGTACTATCAGAACCAGTAGAACGGTCATTATACATCTCTGGCCCTTAAGTAAATGTAGCTGGTAGTAAGTACGGTAGGCTAGTAGCCTACCTAAGTAGGCTAAGGAAGAAACTTAACTGCAAACACAGCGTGTAAATACAATACCGGTACATTGTAGGCTACGACAACTGCATAGCTTCCTAACAGCAAGTATCATTGTCTTCACTTTCACAGACCGTTTAATCTTTTGTAATTCTGAAACCTCAGAACAAAAAAATTCATCCTTTTCTTTAACCACTGTAATTCCGGCGGAATAATGCGTCTTAAGTCACGCGATCGACGTCGCGCTGTAACAAAAAAAAAAAAAAGACGCGATTAAAGCTAGAGCTTTTGGCGACCCACAACTACATATTTAAACCTCATTGAAAATCAATTTGTTAACCTTAACTTTAATCTGCCACTAAACTTGACTACATAGTCTGTAACGGAAATTTAATGCTCTACTCGAAAATGGGGCGCATTTTGTCAATATCGTGGGGGAATGGGGCTCAAAATTGCGTTTGTCGACACCCGCTTCGGCGCTTTTTTAAATTTTTTCCAAGTTCTCAGTACTCCAAATTTTGTCGATTGTCAAACTTATTCCGATGATATTAACATTACAGTGCCACCTATTTCATCACATATTCTGTAACCGAAATTCAACGCTCTACTCGAAAATGGGGCGCATTTTGTCAATATCGTGGAAGAATGGGGATCAAAATTACGTTTGTCGACACCCGCTTTGGCGGCTTTTTGAAGTTTTTTCTTAGTTCTCAATACTCCATTATTCGTCATGTTTCAAACTTATTCCGATGATATTAACATTACAGTGCCACCTATTTGATCACATATTCTGTAACCGAAATTCAACGCTCTACTCGAAAATGGGGCGCATAATGTCAATATCGTGGGGGAACGGGGCTCAAAATTACGTTTGTCGACACCCGCTTTGGCGGGTTTTTCAAAATTCTTCTAAATTCTTAATACTCCATTATTCGTCATTTTTCAAACTTATTCCGATAATGTTAACATTACAGTGCCATCTATTTGACCACATAATCTGTAACCAAAATTCAACGCTCTACTCGAAAATGGGGCGCATAATGTCAATATCGTGGGGGAATGGGGCTCAAAATTGCGTTTGTCGACACCCGCTTTGGCGGCTTTGGCGAGTTTTTTCTTAGTTCTCAATACTCTATTATTCGTCATGTTTCAAACTTATTCTGATGATATTAACATTACAGTGCCACCTATTTGACAACATTATCTGTAACGGAAGTTCAACGCTCTACTCGAAAATGGGGTGCATTTTGTCAATATCGTGGGGGAATGGAGATCAAAATTACATTTGTCGACACCCGCTTCGGCGGCTTTTGCGAGTTTTATTTTAACGTCAAATTATTCCATAGTTTGTCATTTTTCAAACTTATTCCGATGATATTAACATTACAGTGCCACCAATTTCATTACATATTCTGTAACGTAAATTCAACGCTCTACTCGAAAATGGGGCGCATAATGTCAATATCGTGGGGGAATGGGGCTCAAAATTACGTTTGTCGACACCCGCTTTGGCGGCTTTTTGAAGTTTTTTCTTAGTTCTCAATACTCCAATAATCGTCATGTTTCAAACTTATTCAAATGATATTAACATTAAAGTGCCACCTATTTGATCACATATTCTGTAACGGTAATTCAACGCTCTACTCGAAAATGGGGCGCATTTTGTCAATATCGTAGGGAATGAAGATCAAAATTACGTTTGTGGACACCCGCTTCGGCGGCTTTTGCGAGTTTTATTTTAACGTCAAATTATTCCATAGTTTGTCATTTTTCAAACTTATTCCGATGATATTAACATTACAGTGCCACCAATTTCATTACATATTCTGTAACGTAAATTCAACGCTCTACTCGAAAATGGGGCGCATTTTGTCAATATCGTGGGGGAATGGGGATCAAAATTACGTTTGTCGACACCCGCTTCGGCGGCTTTGGCGAGTTTTTTCTTAGTTCTCACTTCTCAATACTCCAATAATCGTCATGTTTCAAACTTATTCAGATGATATTAACATTACAGTGCCACCTATTTGATCACATATTCTGTAACCGAAATTCAACGCTCTACTCGAAAATGGGGCGCATAATGTCAATATCGTGGGGGAATGGGGATCAAAATTACGTTTGTCGACACCCAGTTTGGCGGTTTTTGCGAGTTTATTTTAACGTCAAATTATTCCATAGTTTGTCATTTTTCAAACTTATTCCGATGATATTAACCTTACAGTGCCACCTTCTTGACCACATATTCTGTAACGTAAATTCAACGCTCTACTCGAAAATGGGGCGCATAATGTCAATATCGTGGGGGAATGGGGATCAAAATTACGTTTGTCGACACCCGCTTTGGCGGCTTCGGCGAGTTTTTTCTTAGTTCTCAATACTCCATTATTCGTCATGTTTCAAACTTATTCCGATGATATTAACATTACAGTGCCACCTATTTGATCACACTATCTGTAACGGTAATTCAACGCTCTACTCGAAAATGGGGCGCATAATGTCAATATCGTGGGGGAATGGGGATCAAAATTACGTTTGTCGACACGCAGTTTGGCGGCTTTGGCGAGTTTTTTCTTAGTTCTCAGTACTTCATTATTCGTCATGTTTCAAACTCATTCCGATGATATTAACATTACAGTGCCACCTATTTGATCACACTATCTGTAACGGAAGTTCAACGCTCTACTCGAAAATGGGGCGCATAATGTCAATATCGTGGGGAAATGGGGATCAAAATTACGTTTGTCGACGCCCAGTTTGGCGGCTTTTTGAAGTTTTTTCTAAGTTCTTAATACTCCACATCTTGTCATGCTTCAAACTTGTTCCGAATGCGCCCCATTTTCGAGTAGAGCGTTGAATTTACGTTACAGATAGTGTGGTCAAATAGGTAGCACTGTAGTGTTAATATCATTGGAATGAGTTTGAAACATAACGAACTAAGAAAAAACTCGCAGAAGTAAGAAAAAACTCGCCAAAGCCGCCAAACTGGGTGTCGACAAACGTAATTTTGAGCCCCATTCCCCCACGATATTGACATTATGCGCCCCATTTTCGAGTAGAGCGTTGAATTTCGGTTACAGAATATGTGATCAAATAAGTGGCACTGTAATGTTAATATCATCGGAATGAGTTTGAAAAATGACAAACTATGGAATAATTTGACGTTAAAATAAACTCGCAAAAGCCGCCAAACTGGGTGTCGACAAACGTAATTTTGATCCCCATTCCCCCACGATATTGACATTATGCGCCCCATTTTCGAGTAGAGCGTTGAATTTCCGTTACAGAATATGTGGTCAAATAGGTGGCACTGTAATGTTAATATCATCGGAATAAGTTCGAAAAATGACAAACTATGGAATAATTTGACGTTAAAATAAACTCGCAAAAGCCGCCAAACTGGGTGTCAACAAACGTAATTTTGATCCCCATTCCCCCACGATATTGACAAAATGCGCCCCATTTTCGAGTAGAGCGTTGAATTTCCGTTACAGAATATGTGGTCAAATAGGTGGCACTGTAATGTTAATATCATCGGAATAAGTTTGAAAAATGACAAACTATGGAATAATTTGACGTTAAAATAAACTCGCAAAAGCCGCCAAACTGGGTGTCGACAAACGTAATTTTGATCCCCATTCCCCCACGATATTGACATTATGCGCCCCATTTTCGAGTAGAGCGTTGAATTTTGGTTACAGAATATGTAATGAAATTGGTGGCACTGTAATGTTAATATCATCGGAATAAGTTTGAAACATGACGAATAATAGAGTATTGAGAACTAAGAAAAAACTCGCCAAAGCCGCCGAAGCGGGTGTCGACAAACGTAATTTTGAGCCCCATTCCTTCACGATATTGACAAAATGCGCCCCATTTTTGAGTAGAGCATTGAATTTCGGTTACAGAATATGTGATCAAATAGGTGGCACTGTAATGTTAATATCATCGGAATAAGTTTGAAACATGACAATATGTGGAGTATTAAGAACTTAGAAAAAACTTCAAAAAGCCACCGAAGCGCGTGTCGACAAACGTAATATTGATCTTCATTCCCCCACGATATTGACAAAATGCGACCCATTTTTGAGTAGAGCGTTGAATTTCGGTTACAGAATATGTGGTCAAATAAGTGGCACTGTAATGTTAATATCATCTGAATAAGTTTGAAACATGACGAATAATGGAGTACTGAGAACTAAGAAAAAACTCGCCACAGCCGCCAAACTGGGTGTCGACAAACGTAATTTTGATTCCCATTCCCCCACGATATTGACAAAATGCGCCCCATTTTCAAGTAGAGCGTTGAATTTCGGTTACACAATATGTGATGAAATAGGTGGCACTGTAATGTTAATATCATCGGAATAAGTTTGAAACATGACGAATAATGGAGTATTGAGAACTAAGAAAAAACTTCAAAAAGCCGCCAAAACGGGTGTCGACAAACGTAATTTTGATCCCCATTCTTCCACGATATTGACATTATGCGCCCCATTTTCGAGTAGAGCGTTGAATTTCGGTTACAGAATATGTGATGAAATAGGTGGCACTGTAATGTTAATATCATCGGAATAAGTTTGACAATCGACAAAATTTGGAGTTTTACTGTAAGAACCTAGAAAAAATTTTTTAAAAAGCGCCGAAGCGGGTGTCGATAAACGCAATTTTGATCCCCATTCCCCCACGATATTGACAAAATGCGCCCCATTTTCGAGTAGAGCATTAAATTTCCGTTACAGACTATGTAGTCAAGTTTAGTGGCAGATTAAAGTTAAGGTTAACAAATTGATTTTCAATGAGGTTTAAATATGTAGTTGTGGGTCGCCAAAAGCTCTAGCTTTAATCGCGTCTTTTTTTTTTTTGTTACAGCGCGACGTCGTTCGCGTGACTTAAGACGCATTATTCCGCCGGAATTACAGTGGTTTTCTTTATCCTAGTTTCGATTTGGTACGGTAGTTTTTTGTAGGCCTACAGGAAAAGAAATGATTCTAAATCACAACTCCGATTTCGTAATTATTTCATTCCCAAATCAAATTTGTACTCCGTCTTTACACATACTGTGGCCAAAAGTAATTTATGTTTGTTGTACTGTGCTATCATAGTCGGTGCCATAGTGACTTGTGGTGTGGTTATAAAAACTCAAAGTCAAAATTGTGGCTAACTTCAATCCCGAAACGCGGCAGACGCCCACATAATTTATGGAAAACTCTAGCTTCTATCCATAAATCCTGAAACAAATTAGGAGTGGGCAATTATCGATTAATTTCAATCTCAACATGCTTTTCAAAATATTAGAAAAACTAATTCATCAACGAATGTCAAAGTTTTTGGAAAATCAAGAAATACTGCTATCGACTACCGACTAAATATGGATTAAAAAAAAAATCCACTAGGCTACTCACTCTTTGCTTAATGTACTGTAGTTAGCGGCTCATACGACCAATCAAACAGCAGTCGAGGACACAAGGTTTGAGGCCAAGGCCAAGAACATAAAAAAATCCCAGGCCAAGGCCAAAGATAGACTTTCCGAGGACAGACCCTATCGAGGCCAAGGACAGGAATGCTCCTGGCCAAGGTCAAGGACATAACGCGAAAGTATTCTAAAAAAAAGGTCTTCGCTCACAAAAATCTTTAAATTTCCTTAAAATTCAAGCAATCTCAAAATAAAAGAATGTCTTCCCGCAAAGCAATCGCAAATTTTTTTGAAAAATTCAAGCGTTCTCCAAGTAAAAAAAGGTCTTCAAAATTTTTTCGCAAGGTCTCTGGCATGCTCCCACACGAAACAAAATTGGCATGACCTTGGCCCACTTTCAACAAGTCAAAAAATAATGCTGTCCTAGCATGGGTGTAGGATCTCAAAAGGATTTGTTGGGCACCAAACGTTTGCCAGAAAAATCACCAAACACATTGAATTTTGCCCGAGAAATCAATTGTTTTTTTGTCCAAATAAAGGTGATCTCAAAAATAAAAATAAAAAAACAAGATCTTCACTGATATTGGGAAGCTTTTTTCTCCAAACTGAGATGATCTCAAAAAAAAAGGTCATATCGACACAGATTGTTCTATTTATTTTCTACTTTTCTACTGGTTTCCAAAAAAAGAGGAAGGGAAGGGAAAAAGGGGTTTATTTGGGCATGATGAACATTTTAGGGGGGAAAAATTGCCCAAATTACCCCGAAAATATAAAATTGCCCGAAATTTGCAGTGCCCTCCCGGCCCCTCACCTCCTATGCCACTGTGTCCTAGAGTCAAGGACAGGGCATTTCAAGGACTTGCAGGCTTTGAGGCCAAGAACTTCAAATTGTTTCCTCGAGAACGTCTTCAAGGACTCCACCTCTGTTAAAAAAGCCTTTGATTCTGTTTCTCATGAAATTCTTTTCTTTATGATATTTTACGATCATTATGATATTCTAGGACCATGCAAAATCCATACTGCTTCATTTCTTGCTAACAGAACACAATGCGACTAGTGTCTTCTTGTGGGAACAAATCTTCTATAATTTACCAAAAACATTTGGCGTACCTCGGGGCTAGATTTTGGGAGCATTGTTATTTTTATTATATATTATTGGCTTACATAGTGCTATTTCATGTAGCCTACCCCACGTTTATTGGCAGACGATACATGTTTATTATTTTTTCTTCAAAAAAAAAGTTCTCTCTCGAAACGTATAAGAACCAGGATTTAGATTTAATTCCATGTTCGGGCTATTGCTAATAACTTAATTCTTAATCCAAAAAAATCACATGCCGTAATTATTTCCCCCAAATATAACAATAACGTGAAAAGTTTTAATGATATCGCACTTACTGTAGGCCTATATTCATGGCAAAAGCAATTTAGATATTCATTGACAATTGTTGCAAATACTAAGTAATGTTTGTCGAATCTGATCTCAATTTTGCATGCCATATAAAATCTATCAAAAATAAAGTTGCCAAATGGTTTGAATTATTATCAAACAAAACACTGTCTTGCTGCCTGCGAAAACATTATTGGTTCTGTATCACACGATTGTCCATCTCTATCTTTTATATGGACAAAGGTGGGAACGGTACTTTCTAAAAGTACTGCGGTACCAGTACTTGCTTAAAAAAGTAGGCCGTTGGTACCGGTACTATTTTTGAAAAGTACTGCGTTATCGGTACTCGGTACGGCACTTTTTGATGATTCAATTTAATTGCCTTGAATCTTTGAAAAACATTTGTTCAAAAAAATTTGTATTTTTTTGTGAAAAAAAGCACGACAAACCAAAATGAGGCTACGAGCAACCATTTATCGTGAGAAAAATCAGCATCTCAAAATAATCGTCAATTCTTCACTTAACCAACTCTTTTGGGTACTTAATCGGTGTTACACATGGGGTAGGGGCATTTTTACCACCCTCTCGTTTTTTTTGTGATGAATTCTTCGACAAAAGAGGTTTTTTAAACATCAACTTAACTTTAATTCAAATTTCATCACAAATAACTCCTAAAAAGTTCAAGTTGCAAAGGCAACTGGAAGTTTCTCAATTTTGAAGTTTCCCGAAGTCACTTTCCCAAATCTGAGCATTTTTTTGGCCAATATTTAACTTAAATGAGGTTATAAGACTTTTTTGTTGCGTGACCAACTTGACTTAGGCACTTTATGATTCAGTATAAAAAACAAACCAATGCATAAAATTTGAACCGCCTGAGACGTCATTGCTAAAATGATGTCATTTTTCCAATATGTGGCTGTCACGTCACAACAATGACGTTATGAACTTAGAGTCAGTTTTTCTAAAAAATCTTTGTAAACACCAACCCCCATACCAAATTTGGTATGCTGTTCCCATGATGTTTGGTTTAGGAGTTATATAGGAGGAGCATTTTTGCCCCCCACAATATGAAATGTCGTTGGTCAAATAACCCGTGAAAAATAGACTTAATATGTCTTTTCCTACAGAGAAAACTCGTTTAACCGCTGCATTTGAAGGCAGTACAGTGTTATATCAAATAAAGAGATTTTTCAGTGCCTCATTTTCAAAGTTAGATAGTAGGAGAACTTACTTGCTGTTAAGACTATTGAGCACTGTCTAGGCAAACGTTATTGCTTGTTTTGCAGAGGTGGAGTCGAGAATACAACCTTCAAGGCCAAGGACACAAAAAAAAACCAAGGCCAAGGACCGACTTTTCAAGGACGGACCCTCTCGAGGCCAAAGACAGGAATGGTCGAAGCCAAGGCGAAGGACCGAGGACACAATTTTTCTAAATTATGGTTGTCAAATTTTCTGTTATTTAAAGCGCGAAAGTCTTTAAGATATTGCATTTCGTTAAGTTTTTCATGATAATTCGAAAATTGTAGTTTCTAAAAGTAATGAATGCCGCTTGGAAGTTTTAAACGTTAGCAGCAATGTTGACTACGTTCCGTAGCGGTATGGTAGTAGTAAAACAATGAGGCCGTAACTCATGATTTGCAAATGAGAATAACTAATAACTATCAATTCTTTACGTGGAAATGGTCAATTTAAGATCTTAATTTCATCAGTTGAAGCTGGAAGCAAACGTCTACTGATTATGGATTTCTACTCTTATTTATAATAAGCTATAGACGGTATCCAAAGTCTTATAGGCACAATCAAACCTTTGATTAACAGCCTAATATATACTGTTTTGGTATCGACATTCGTCTTTAATTTCTCGTCAGTATAACTAGGACTACAGGTATGAACATGAGACTGTCTATAGCTTAAAGGGCATTCAGGTTGGAAATTCTTTTGCTCAATTTTGTCTCAAATTTTTTTGACGGATATGAAGATCAATCTCACCAAATTTGAGCTTTCTACAACTTTCCGTTTCTAAGATAAAACAGATAAGATTTCCCCTCAGAAAAAGCCTTTTTTTCTAAAAATTTTGCCATGCTTGCCAATTAGAAACGAATTTCAAAAAACTGCTGCATGTTCCCAGGGCCGCCGAGAGGGGGGGGCAGGGGGGACAATGATCCCGGGCCCATGGAGTTTAGGGGCCCCATGAGGGGGCCCATTGGCTTGAGGAAGGTCGTTGGCTTTGGTGACAGTGAAGACCTTTTTTGATTTTTTTTGGAGATCACGTAATTTTGGCCGGAAAAACCGTTGAAATTTCGGTGAAGACCTTTTTTGTGGAGATCATATCATTATTCAGACCAAACTGCAGCATTTTTTCCGTCTGTTTTGGGCTTCGCAAAACCGGAAATCCGGCATATTTGAGCTGACCCCGGGCCCACGTTTGGCTCTCGGCGCCCCTGCATGTTCCTAATTCTCAATGAATGTTTTGCGGCAGAATTATAGTAAAACAAAGTGAAGGTTTAAAACTGTAAAATTAGGTGCTTTTCAATGAATGTAAGCCAGTTTTCTAAAAGTTAATCTTCTGTCAAAATACTGACAAAATGGTAGCACTGAAGCAAAGGCAAAATTGTAAATTTTGAACCGCAATATCTTGAAAACGGGAATTCGTAAAAACTTCAAATTTGGTAAAAATGCGTTTTAGGTTTATCCCAACATTTGAGTGTAGAGTGAAAAACTTGACTTGAATGGTGTCCTTTCAACCAAAGACGAGTAGCCCAAAGTAGCTGTCAGAAAATTCACGTCTTTTACCAAATCTTGACACATTTCTTCTATTCATGAAGTGGAAAATAAAAGCACAAAATTAAAAACTTTAGCAAATTGTTTATGCACTGCATGGACAGGCCCGAGGTGTGGGTCGGATACACTGAACGTTTTTTTCTGTTGGAAATCGCCGCAAGAAATCGCCGAAAATAATGTAAAGTATCGTATGAGAAAAAACGCTGCATGAAGAATTTTATGAAAACTCGAGTGTAAAGTTAACTATACAGTTCGAATGTCTAAAACCTTGCGCCTTGCACATCTTCCATGGTCACACCACGTCATGAAGACGCGATGTCAAAGCTTGTGGGAAAAATTTCAACATTTGAGAAATGTTAATGATTTATTTGTTTAAGTTTTTACGATTGTAGTTTTGATAGGGAGAGCTAGGCAAATATCCCCAATATATACCTCTCTTTTGAATACGGCCCTGGTACGTATTCAGATTATATTTTGCTATTAAATACTTTATGATAAATTTAAATAAGTGTTTTTGGCCCCCAAAATGTACACACTTGTTGCTATCGAAAGTCATAGATGCGAAACTAGAGAGAGATCACGATATAAGTAATATTCACTGAAACGTAAAGAAACAAAAGATTGAGTTAAAATTAAGGGTGGATAAGTGAGGTAAAGCTGAAGTTTTTTAGCTTAATGATCGAGATACTGCTCAAGATCGGTTTTATTGAAGAAATGAAAAATCCCGTAATAAAGAGGTGTTCTAACCAAACCTTGTTCCATTATTTCCTTTATCAGCGAAAATACAGGGTGTCCAAAAAGTCTTGAACACTTTTCAAAATTGTATTGCTAAATAACTAAAGCAGATAAAATCATACAGTTTTTTGCAAAGTAAAGTTTGTTTATTAAAGTTTTACATATAAAAATTTCTAGCAGTTTAAGTAATAGCAATATTTCAAGAATTTAATTTTCCATGCTATTCATAGACTTCAACATGTGCTCCATTTGTTGCTCTCAATATGTCAAGGCGATACTCGATTTCGCGCCAAGTGTTCTCCAGCATTTCTTCGTTTACAGTGGCGAGAACCTCAATTATTCGTGACTGCAATGTTTCGACGTCACGTACTGGCGTTCTGTAAACTCTGTCTTTTACATAACCCCACAAGAAAAAGTCTAAAGGGGTGATATCTGGAGATCTTGGCGGCCATGGTGTTGGGTCATTTCTTCCAATCCATCGGTTTGGAAAAGTTTCATTTAAAAAGTCACGAACTATCAAACCCCAGTGTGGAGGGGCACCGTCTTGCTGAAACACAACCCTCGGCTGGAACTCTTCTAATTGAGGAACAACGTAATGTTTTAGCATATTCAGATAAATGTTTGCTGTAATGGTGGATTCAGCAAAAATGAACGGACCAATAATCTGGTTGTGCATTAAACCACACCAAACATTGATTTTGGGACTGTCTCTATTGTTAACGCCAACTAAGTTTTTAATTTTGGAAACACTAACCGATAACTTTGCTTGCTTTTTTTCTTTTCGTTTTGCCTAAGCTAGGTTAGTGATATTGGAATAGCGTGACGTAAGCTTGCTAGTTCTAGTTGGATAGATATTAATGTGTACAATATATGAGTTATTATAGAAATTTTACAGCAATTAGAACAGATTTGTTTAGTTTAGTAATATACGCATTAAAATAAATTGCTTGTTTATTTAGAATCGTAAATGTAAATGTGTATAGTTACTTGTGAAAATCTCCGCTTGACAACCATTAGATTGTACTTTCGAAACAATAATTGGAGCCTTGAGCTGCGACCAGCCGTAAGTTTAATAGATTATTTTCATTTTTTATTGTATTGTCTAAATTGAATCATCAAATTCTCGTAATTAGTATTTGCAAATTTCAATTTCAAGTGTAAGTGTTTATTATTATGTAATTCGTTAAACTAATTTTTTACGTCTGAAATTCATAATATTTTGCATGCTAATTGGCTGTTTTATTTTAAAATATAGAATAAACGGACACAAAGACACTCAAGTCCGCGTGTGCAGTTTGTTGAAGTCAATCCGACTAAAGGAAAGCCAAGCTCCGTCCGCGTTGTGAGACTCACGGAATACAAGAGCGCTTACATCTATCTCTTTCTAAAACCTCGCAAGGATTTTGTGAACCCCATATTCGAATGTTATGCTTGTTGACTTTCCCGGATACATGAAAAGTTGCTTCGTCGGAAAAACACACACTGTTAAGGTAGCCATTGTCATCATCAATGCGCTGAAGAATTTCTTCAGCGAAAGCTGCTCGGCGAGGGCGATCATCCGGCTTAAGAGCTTGAACAATTTGTAACTTGTAAGCATGGAGCCGAAGTCGTTTATGTAAAACTTTGTGAACTGTGCTTCGAGGAATAGCAAGTTCATTTGATGCAACACGAATTGATTTCCTTGGGCTGCGATGAAATGCTACACGGACAGCATCAACAGTCTCTTCATCAATGCTTGGCCTACCTGATCGATTGCGATCCAAAATGCTGCCGGTTTCCATAAAATTTTTAAACCATCTCTTAATGCTGTTAGTGTGTGGAGGGTCTTGTCCAAACTCATTTCTAAATTTACGGTGTACTGCAGTAGGTGATTTTAATTCATTGTACCAAAGAACACATTGTGCTTTTTGTTGAATGGTCAACATTTTTCATAATTTGTTGCAAACTTACTCCTTACTCCTTTATTAAAAATGACTTATTCGCACTCACTTTAACAATAAAATAACCTGTGAAAAATGACAAAAAAACTTTATGGTGGTATAATTCACTGTCGAAAATCTAAAGTTTCTACCATATGGGGTTTTTGAGATATTAAAATTTTAAATGTGTGCAGGACTTTATGGACACCCTGTAGATTTAGCCTAATCCATTTGACTCCGTTCCAGTGGCAACCCAGCGTTTCGAACTTTTTAGACATCAGAAAAGGACGACTTTGCAAATTTTCTTGCAGAATATCGAATATAGCTTTGCTTATACAGGGGCGTATTTAGGGGGGGGCCATTGGGCCATGGCCCCCCCCTTTGGGTCGCTAGGATTGCAAAATTGCATAGTAAAGTGAGCAAAATTGAGGCATGGCCCCCCCCCTTTGTAAGTTGGGCATCAGGCTTTCAGGCTTTTGGCTGGAAATTTGAGTGAGTTCGGGTGAAAAACGGGACGGACCTTGAGTAAAGACCTTTTTTTTTTGCTCTTCACCTAAATTTGGCCGAAAAATGGGACGAAATTTGAGTAAAGACCTTTTTTTTTTGTGCTCTTCACCTAAATTTGGCCGAAAAATGAGACTAAATTTGAGTGGAACAACTTCTGATTCAGATCTTTGTTCTTCCCAAATTTTCTGAAATTTTTGGCCCCCCCCTTTTCAAAATCCTGCGCACGCTACTGTGCTTATATTATATCAAAAATTTTGGAAATTGACAATTTCTTGCACGTAGAATAAGCAACGCGATGTTTGATTATTATCGAACATCGCGTTTCTTATTTAATTATTCTTCAAGAAATTTTGTAAAGTCATCCTTTTCTGATGCCACAACAATTCGAAACGCTAGATTGCCAATGGTACGAAGTCAAACGGATTAAATTTATTTTCGCTGAAAAGGGTAATAGCGGAACAAGATATGGGGCACCTCTTTATTATCTCAAGTAGCTCTCACTTTTTCAGTGAAACCGATCTCGAGCATTATCTTTTTAACTACGATATTTTCTTTTCATTTACCTTTGAAAACTTTATAGCAAAAATAGCATACTTTGATGGTCTCAAAAATTGCTATTTTATCCGAGAAAAAAAATTACTTACAGTAAATTGTAAAGCGGCTACATTGGGAGTTTGTCCTCGCTCGCAGAACCCCGTTTTTGCCTAGGCCAAGGAGTTAAGCTTACAAGTACCGTGTACGGTACCTCAATTCATTTTAAGGTAATAGTTTGACTTTGTAATATTTTTAGACAATCTAGTAAATAAAAAATTCCATAAATAGAATTTGTTTAAAAATCATAAAATCAATCAATAAAGTTTGCAGTTGAGAAGCAATTTATTTTACTGAAAAAGTGGGGCTCCATAATAACGAAGTGAACGTTTGCAGCGAGGCCCTGACCAATAAAGTCAAGCCCTTAAAATTGACCATTTCCAAATTAAAATTTAGTTATTCCCATTCACCGACCACGGGCATCCCTGACCACGGGTTGCGTAATCAACATTTCCGCTTACGCGTAAAACTTCAAAATGGCACCAAGTTATTCTAAAAACTACTATTTTCGAATTATCATCACAAACTTAACAAATTGCAATTTGAAGCACTTTCACGTTTAAAATAATGAAAATTTTGCCGACCATGATATACAAAAGCTTTCTTTAAAAAATCATCTTTTATCCTTGGCCTTGGTCTCGACCATTCCTGTCCTTGGCCTCGAGAGCGGCAGTCGTCGAAAAGTAGCACCTCGGCCTCGGATTTTTTCTAGTCCTTCGCCTCGAACGTTGTTTCCTAGATTCCACTTCTGGTGTGGATATTTCTCTAGTCCCAAGAAAAATGGTAGCATTAAAAGACAGATTGTCTCATTACTGATGCGCATTTTTGCAGGCCGAGTGTGCGATTGTTAGCGAACATCAAAAATTACTTTGGCATTCGTTTTCATTCTCGTTCTGGTAAGATGATGATATCAGATCAATGAGGCATTTACGATCGCGATAAAACAAACATTTATTCAAACGTAGCTTGTTGACGCTATGATATATGTTATAATATCCCACAACTGTGTGTCCATTTAGTTTTTATTATTGGTGATGGTCACTAGTCGAGAGCCTCCGGTTAGTGAAAATTAAGCCAAGAACAAAAAAGTATGTTTTAATTTTAAGCACAGTAATTTAATTGAAAATTGCAGTAATCTCATAAAGAAATTAATTGGACAGTATACTGTATCTTGAGCAAAAATTGACAATATGTACAGTGTTGCAGTTCAAACAGATGTAGTTAGCAGCTAATTTTACTTCCCAGTTAGAAATGGAGTAAATCATAAATGAGTTAATAAAACACACTTTGTAGAATCAGTATAGACCTCCATATACACCGGAAGTATATGATACAGCATCAGTGACAAAAAATATTCTTACTGTACAATATACACTTGCGGAGTAATGCGGACATGAATTCAGTGTAACCAAAAGGTTACCGCTATTAGGGAAGCTAAAATAAGATGCGAATCGAAATTCTTTTATTTACCGGCCAAAATGTTTATTAACCCTTCATTAACCAATCGGTCAATTGTTCAAGCGGCCACACGTTTTTCTCTGGAGCGGGAGGTTTGAGGTTCAAATCTCGAGCCTGTCAAATTGGACATTTGTTGCCAATGACTCGCCACCAGGACTTTGCTAAGATAGGGGGAAGGGCTTAAACCCAAACATTAATTTCTTGTTCGAAAAATGTATCAATTGGACTGCGTGCTACAGCAAACTTGAGCAACTCAATCGTATCACTAACGGGTCTGCATGAGGGCGGAAAATCTTTATAATTTTTCGGAAAAATTGCCGTTTTAACGCCATTTGGATCAAATTTCGCACGTTTTTAGAGCCATTTGAACAAAATAAATTTTTAAGGTTTGAAAGTTAGTTGAAATAATTAAATTGCCCTGCCCCTTTAGCTCTTCCCCCTTTACTTAAAGGTCAAGTCCAAAGCACGTTTAAACCCTTGCATTTTGGGGTTAAATTTTTTAAGTGACTATGGTAGCGCAACTGCTCACCACCGTTGCAACGCATCTTCGAAAGGAGCAGCGTTGCCGAAACTCAGTGATGCGGAAAATAGGTTTCACCAACTCGTGACACACTTTGTGTAATACAGCGAATATAATGATAGATTTGCTTTAATTTTTTGCCGTGATCATTAAACATCGATTAGCTCATGTGGCCTAGAGAATATCTATCAAATCAAATTTTCCATTATAGGCCTACTTGCTGCAATATGCCAAAATGTGCCTTAAGTTTCCGGAGCGTGTCTCCACGTCAATACGCCTGCATCCTGCCGTCAACACAGCTCCTTTGAAAAAATGTTACAGCGGTGGTGAGCCGTCAGTTACACTGTGTCTAATTTGATCGGCCCGAGATTTGAACCTCAGACCTCCGGCTTCAGAGGCGAACGAGTTACCGCTCGACCAACGTAAGAGTATCCATTTAATAGCGTTTTTTCATATCTCTTCGACTTACGGTTGAACGTTTCGGCGCAGTTGGGAGGACATAGTTTTAACTTAGAGTAGACGAGTGGATAATATAAATGCCAAGAAACTTCATCAAAAAGGGGCATAAAAACGCAGCAATTAAATAAAGGATAGCATTGTTATTTTATCACTAAATCAAACGTTTCATATCCAAACAACATTCTTTGGTATGTTGTGCTCATTGTAATTACAACATGACGCAAAACTACTATTTGCTAAAGGAACGAAGATTCTACACAACACTGTGTGTGATCTAATCATCTATTCTTGTCGTAGGCAAACACTTGACTGCGCCATGCGCCTGACCGTGGGGTACTTATTACCAGGCCGCGAACTTAGACTTTTACGACGTCATACTTAAACTTTTACGACTTAGGACCTTAGAATTTTTTGCGACGTCAAAGGATTCATGTGCTATTGCATCTTTGCGCACAGAAATATAATCGCTGCATTTTCGTGCGGTGCTGCTCAGTAGCGTACGCAGGATTTTCGAAAGGGGGGGCAGGAAATTTGGAAATAATGAAGACGAAAAGTAACATTTTCCACACAGAATCAGTCCGGTTTTTGGCCCAAAATTAGGTGAAGACCAAAAAAAAGAAAATATACTAAAGGTCTTCACCCAGATTCTGTCCCTTTCGTGTGCTCAAACTTTCTGCCCAAGTTACAAAGGGGGAGGGGGGCATGCCGCAATTTTGCATACTATTCTATGCTAATTATACTATCCTGGCGACCCTAGGGGGGGCCATGGCACCATGCCCCCTCCTAAATACGCACCTGTTGCTGCTGCACTTTTTCAGCAGCGTCTTGCGACGAAATAGAGTTTGGGATTGAGGAAATGTTAAATTTATATGTTATGGAGCAGACAACTCAATTGCATTAGTGTTTTTTAACAATTTTAGTAATGATAGAAAATTAGCTTTGAGCAAATGTTGAATTTGCTATTCAATAAGCCGACAGCCCGGTTGCATTGATTATTCTAACAATGTATGCGTGGAAAAATTAGAGCAGAAGCATGAAGGATGTGTTGACTGTTGAAATTGCTGTATTAATAAGCTGTGAGGGTCCGCAATTACAGCCATTAGCCAGGTTGCTTTGTTTGGTCAAAGCTGAGCAAAAAAAAAAAAAAAAAATTGGCCAGTCCCTAAAGTGTTGGCAACGGCTTGCATGTAGAACGCTCTGATACTTAATTCTAATCCTCAAAGTTTTCGTGGCTTTTTCTGCAGTATTGCCGTTACTGATTTGTCCAACAGTAATCATGATCTATCACAAAAGACTTCCTTTAACCAAGCAGAAAGAAATTAATGCGTCGCTTCATTTTCCAATCAAGTTGAGAAGAAATGAGCAGTGTCGTAACTACAAGCTCGTGCCTAGGGAGCAACCTTCTCGGGAGTCCGTTATACGACAAAATTTAAGAGAAGGCCAATAAAAGGCCCTTATCATAAACGCAGTGCTTTATATAGTTAAATAAAGACTTTTTTCCAGAAATGCGATGTTTTGGGGGTGGCGTATAAAGTAGGGGGCCCACATCTCGGGGCCTCCCGTCAGTTGCACCATTGCAAATGAGGCTGAAAATTCGAGAAAATTTTAGAACAGCAAACTGTAAATCAAAATTGACTGATGCTATGGTTCTTAAAGAAAGTGTATGTTATTTGTCAGATCAAAATAGGCCTGTAATAATACAATAGTTTTTTTGTTTTCTTTAGTTTAAGATACTTTGAGGTGATAAAATGGGAAATTCGGGAGTTGCCTACATCACCAGCAAGGAAGGGATTCTGCGAGCTGTTATTATTGTGTTTGCTTGCATCACGTTCGCATTAATAGCCAGCGTATGTGGTTGCAGGGATGTACTTGGTTGGATTTTAGCCGCTTATATTCTGGCGTTTTGCTTCTCTTTGTTGTCATATTTTTTTATTGCAACTACTTTGGCTTCCAAAATGAATTGTGGAATATCCTACGAAGTAAGTCATTAAGATGCACATGATGCTTTTAAGTTTTGCAGAAAAAAATACAAAGTTAACGTTACAACAATGTCTTGTTGCTACCCTCCTGGCTAGCAGAGGCCAATCCTCCAGATCTTGTAGCAAAGGTACAAAAAAGGTTAAAAATTAATTTATTCTTACATGGGTATGTGAACCAAGTACTTTGCGTCAGTCTAATCTAATCAAATCAACGCTAAAAGCATTCTTTTTTTGGGTCCAGTTTGCTCGTCTTTCTCCAGGCTGGGCAGCCACAACCGGTAGACTGCTTAGTTCTAATAAAAACTACTGCATGCGTAAAACATCTTTTCCAAATACGCAACGATAGATTACCAGCTCTGGAATCGAACCTGAAATCAGTAACCTTTTGATTAGTATAACTAAGCAATCTCCATCATATGCCAAAAAATACTATTCATAATATAATACTGTACGATTTGAATTTGTTAGAGTTAGACAATTAGCCTAAAGCTTGCTTTGTTGGAATCGACTTAAAATTTTGATTAACTTAAAACTTCGAAATCAAAATTTTAAATCGACTCCAATAACGCAAACTTTAGGCTAATAATCTAACTCTAACAGATTCAAAGCATACAATATTATATTATGAATAGTATTTTTTGACACATGATGGAGATTGCTTAGTTGGTAAAGCGTCGCGGGTTACTGCTTTGGCGATGGGCTGAACCTGGTTGCTTTGGCGATTAGAAAATACAATTTTCAAGTTGTTTGCTTACGTTGTTTGATTTTCTACGCAATCTTCCACGCGTTTTGTTTCAATATTAAGTTGTCGAAAGGCTTGATAAATTGATTTCAAAGTATGGAGCTTTACTTACGGCGTAGCAAAGTCAATATCCCTTTCGTACTACGCCTAGATACATTGGATTAGATGCTTACATTAATAATAATATTTTTCAATTCGGTTTAAGATTTAACCTCAAAATACGCTTTCGAAATCCAACCCACAATGATTTTTAGAATTCATTCGAGCATATGAACCAGACACTCTGCACCTGCCTAACCGCACCACCGCCAAACACCTTTTTGTGTTTTGTTTGCAGGTCTTTGCTCAGCAAGATAGGCCACCACAATGGGTAGACTGCTTCGCCTCAATGGGAAATAAGAGTAAAGTGCCTTTCCCAAGCACACAACGACGTATTGCAAGTTCGAGTATCGAAGCGAAGGTCAGCAACTTTTTGGATTCACAGCAGGATACACAATGAAGTCACTAAAATTAAATTACAACAGCGTCTGTTTAGCCGGAAAGCAGCTCGTCAGGTGCATAAGTCGTAAACATATTAGAATGGTACGGTATTAAAATGCTAAAAGCTAATACTATGCAAACTGCTAGGTCGTAACTTAAGGCTGATTTACAACTGCGAAATGAGCATCAAAACTTTTCACAATACTCAATAAGGCCGGAAAATTTTAATACTTTTCTTGTAGTGGTAGATCAGCCTTCAGATAGGAGTTAAGACTTAAAAGTTTGTGTAGTAGTAGCAGAGGCGCCCGCAGAAATTTTTTCAGGGGGGGGCAAGCGATGTATCTATTATCTACTGGATTGAATAAAACTTTACAGCTGCAACCAGGATTTGCTAAGGGGCTTGAACCAAAAGTTGAAATGATCCTGTTCAAAAAATGTTGCAATTGTACGGCATGTTGAGCAAATTAATCCAATTTAAGTATATTATGGAAGGGGGTCTGGGGGCGAAGCCCCCTCTCACTGGACAATTTTCGCAACTTCTTGAAAAAAATAACCATTTTAACGTCATTTGGATCTCATTTCGAACGTTTTTAAGGCCATTGGAAAGAACAAAATTGTTGAGATTAAAAATCTACTTGAAATTCTTAAATTGCCCAGCCCTTTCAGCCCTCTTTAATTGCAGATCAAATTCAAATCACGTTTAAACGCACGCATATGTGACTTAAGTTTTCCAAGTGACTTAGAGAAGAAGAAGGGGAGGCCAAGCTCCCTTAGCCCACTTGGTTGCGCCACTGACTGCAACCTGAATTTTGTTAGGGAGGGGGGTTCATTAACCCAAAAAATTGAAGTTTTTCCTTGAAAAATTCTGCAATTGGGACAGGGGCGTAGCCAGAGATTCGCAATGGGGGGGAGCTATTTGGGGGGTTGGGGGCAAAGTCCCTATCCGCCGTAGGCAGCCCCAGCGCTCAAAATTTTTGCATTTTTTTTTGCAAAAATAACTTAATTTTAGGGCTATTTTAGTAAAAATTAATGCTTTTTAAACGTGGCATAGAAATTGGCAGAGCAACATGATTCAACTGGTTGCGTTAATGGACTATATGGTAGATGGTTAACGATAAAACTGTAGTTCTCTAGTTTACATGCTGGTAAATCATAAAATCCTTACTATTCAATAAAACTCACTCGGAGTAGTCTATTTCATCTATATTTCATAAGGAAAAATAATTGGTGGTGGGGGCTAATGGAAAGATATTTGAAAGAAGTGACTGGTAATTAACTAACAGCAAATAGCTTCCTCCCCCTTATTCCTGAGTTTATAATATATTTGTTGATAAAACCTATGTTTGGCATTTTTACACTAGCGATCAAATTTCATTGTTTATTTTTGGGCATTTTTTAAAGTTCTCATTGATTTGTGACTTTAATTTTTGGCAAATTAGCCCCCCCTGAATGTATGTTTCAAAAGTTGCTCTAAATTACTTTTTAGTCCATTCCAGCGCAAAAAAAACAGTCTCAGTAGAACTAAAAATGTGGTATTTTTCTTATTCTGCGGTTTGGTTGACAGGCCAATGGGGGGGCTATAGCCCCCCCCCCTGGCTACGTTCCTGAATTGGGCAACGCGCCGAGAAAACTGATGCAACTAAAGCATATCACATACCGGGGTCTCGGTACAAATCCCTAACTGCTGGCAATTTTTTCCAATATTTCAGAAAAATAGCCATTTTAACGCAATTCGAATCAAATTTCGCATCTTTTTAGAGCCATTTAAAAACCTAAATTGATAGCCTACAATTTGAGAGCCATTTGAAAGAATTAAATAACTCAGTCCCTTCAAACCCCCATGTTAGTCACAGGTCGAGTCCAAAACTTGTTGTAATTGAATAAAGTAATTGATGAGTAGTCCCCATCCCCTTTTTTTACAAAACTTACGTTGAGGATTTTGCATTATGCGATTAATTTTGACAGCTCATTTTTAGCCATGTTTTCAAGTTTTTATCGATTAATTTGTAAGCTGTATTTTGACAAGTAAGTTAATACTCCGTCTAAAAAAAACAATACAAATGTTTCAAAAGTGGCTTTAAACCACTTTAGAGGCCATATAACTGCAAAAGACTGCCTCAGAAGGGCAAAAATTGTGGCATTTTTCTTATCGTGCACTCCCAATGCTGGGGGCACAACCCCCTTGCTACACTACTGACTACAAGTTTGGTTTTGATTTCGGTTTCTGAGCAAAAATAATTTAATGGCGGAGTAATTATTATTTTAGGGTTTATATAACCACAGCGTAAACTTGAAATATTAAACGCTGCATATTGTATTTAGATCCTGATAAGGGCTTAATGACAGATGCTGAAACGTTTGATATTGATTATTTAATCAAACAGTTTAATACTTAATCCTAGAATATTGCTTAAGCTCGCTTTCAAGAAAATGATGTATGATATTTTACGTGAAATAAGCAATCCTGTTCCTCCTGCCCTCCAGGGGCGTCGCTAAGGATGGTAACACCCGTGGCGAAATTTATGGAGTCACCCTTCCTAATGTATGGAAGGCTGCAAAAGGTTATATTTTAAAAAAAGCAGTACTACGCCATTACTGTAGATGGCGCGATTGTTATTTGGCTATCTTAATAACTTCTCATTGTAAGATTTTAAAACTTGGAAGTATAAGCAGCGCGCGTTTAGTATCAGGCGTGTAATTAGAAATCTGCAGTGGGGGAAGGGTTGTTTTGGGGATCTGAAAGCTCCGTATCCCATCCACCGGAGGCCATTGGGGTTCTGGGGGGTGGAGCCATCAGCACTCGAAAAATTTTATTTTATTTTTCAAAAAGAATTTGAGGCCAATTTTTATTGAAATTAATGCTTTTGAAATATGGCGTAGAAATTGGCAGTGCAAACCATGATTAAACTGGTTACATAAATGGGCTATGGCTATGTGGGAGGTAGCTAATCGTGAAATTTCAGTGCTCTTTATTTACAAGCTGGTCCTATACATCAAAAAATTTTGTAGTTCAATAAAACTCACAACAAGTATTGCACATTTCGTCTATTAAACTACAAACGTCGATTAATCAAATAGAGAAAAATGATTGGGGGGGGGCTAATGGAAAGATATGGGAGTCGAAGTGATTGGTATTTAACTGATACTGAACATCCACCCCTCCCTATTACTGAGCTTATATTTTTTTTATGAAACCTATATTCAGCATGTTTCAAGAAGCGATCAAATTTGATTGCTTAGTTTTGGCCAATTATCAAAATTTTTAATGATTTGTGAGTAATACGTTTGACAAAAGAGCGCCCAGCCCTCTAAATAAATGTTTTAAAAGACGCTTTAAATCGTTTTTAATCCATTTCGGTGTGCTAAGCATTCTCGATGATATCAAACACATTGTTGTTTTCTTTTTTGTTCGATTGGTATTATAAAATGGTGTCACCCCAAAATGATGGCACCCGAAGTGGGCCGCCCCCCTAGCAACGTCACTGCTGCCCCCGCCCTCTGCACCAAGTTAAAAAAAAACTCTCCAAGAGGTTGTTTTCTTACTTTAGATAGATATATTTAGACTTATTTTGCAAACTTAAACACAAAAAATACTTGACATCTTAATTTCCAGGGGGGGGCACTTGCCCCCCCCTGCCCCCCCTTGCGGGCGCCCCTGAGTAGTAGGTATTATAGTATTTTAATATTTTAACTTTCTACACCTGCCCACCTGTCTACCATACACGGCTGAGGCTTCACACTGTCCCTTTAATTGCTGAACGTCAAAGCAGGGAAGCTGAGAATACCAATTTTTTTTGTCTTTCGTTTTATCTGACCAAAAATCGAACCCGAGTCTACCGTTTCAGTAGCAGACGCTCTATGCACTCGACCACTGATGTCTTTCGGAGTTATTCATTAAGAACGAGGAGCCGTTTTCCGGCGAAACAGGCACTGTTGACGTCTTTAATTTTATTCATTATTTTATTTTCCAGACAATTGATGTTTGTTTTTCGGTTTTCAACTTTTTTCACTGTTTCCTCGCCAGCATCATATTGGCAATATATGCGAACTTTTCTGATGAGCTCATAGCTGCTGACGTCTTCGGGTTTTTGTTGAGCATTCTCTACGCGGTAGAGATCTACTTTTTAAAGGGTGACGCGCCTGGAAATTTAAGTAAGTAGAAAACGCTTTTAAAAATGAATTACGCTTAAGCTCTACAAGACCAAGCTAAGCATTCCAACTTTCAGTAGCGTAGCCAGAAAAGGGGTAGGGGGTAAATTTTTCAAAATTTTAATTTAGAAATTAATGCAAGTAAAAAATTTGAAAAAAATTTGGCCACAAATAACAAACAAATTTGATTGGTGGTTAAGCAATGTTTTAGGTAGGGGTCATGACGAAGTATGTGTTGGGGGGGGGGCAATAGCGTACGCAGAATTTTGGAAAGGGGGGGCAGAAATTTTGAGAATAATAAAGACCAAAAAAAAAAATTATCCACTCAGAATCAGTTCGTTTTCCTACCCAAAATTAAGTGAACACCAAAAAAAAAGTCTTCACTCAGATTTAGACATTTAGACCGGTTTTTGGCCCAAAATTAGGAGAAGACCAAAAAAGAAAAAAGGTCTTCAGTCAGATTCTGTCCGTTTTTGTGTTCAAACTTTCTGCCCAACTTACAAAGGGGGGCATGCCGCAGTTTTGCATTCTATTCTATGCTAACTATACTATGCTGGCGACCCAAAGGGGGGGGAGCATGGCACCATGGTTCCCCCTAAATACGCCCCCGGGGGGTATCCAGAATTAGTCAAATACCAATCACTTCTTTCAAGTTTCGCTTCATCAGTTCCCTTCCATCAGTAAAATGTAGGTAAAACTTAAGCTTTTCTGAATGATAAATTTTTATCATAGCTGAAATTAGGACGAATGTAACTTTTCAATCACCATTAGCCACTGTTACTTTAGCTTACTTACGCAGCCAGTGTAATTAAGTTTAGCAGTGCTATTATTTACATGCAGGGCCTGCGAGAGGGGGTTCAGGGGGTACATCGTACCCGGGCCCGGGCCTAGATATCTCAAATTGATTGATATCTCAAATTTTCTACTCCAATACAAACTAAGAAAGACGTATTCAAAGGCTACTATGCCAAGTTTGATTAAATCAACAAAACACGACAAAATTTCCGGTGATTAAATTTTTTGTTTGTGTTTCAGATTTCTTGATCACTGGTCGAGGGATTTTAAAAACAGCTATCGTCATTGTCGGTTGCACAACGTATGCGTTGCTAGACGCTGGTGGCTACGCCTCTGCTGACAGCGGATGTGACGCGGGAAGAACTTGGGCTTTTGCTGCTTTCATTTATTGCTGGATCGGGACCGCAATACTGCTCCTGCTACGTCTCATCGGACTTAATTCAAAAATAGGCCCTTTTGAGAAGATTGACATGATTTGGTCTTTTTTCTCCTTTTTCAACTATCTTGTGGCTTCGATAGTTCTTGCTGCATACATGGAATGTTTAACAAATAATAACTGGTCGAATTCTCGTAGAATTGCATCCGATGTGTTTGGTTTTATTGTCGCCATTTTGTACTTGGTCGACGGAATATTAAGTTTGATGGGAGGCAAAGGAGTGGAGCCGAATTAGTTATAAGGATTTTTCAAAAATGTGGTACGAAAGGTTTGAAATTCGATTTAGCATCAAGCTCCAGCAGTAGCTATACACTTTGTTGTTTTTTTGTTTTTTAAATAACAAATCAATTTTTTACAAAAAATGTATGTGAATGCTGAATGAGGAGTTACTACAATAGCAGCACATTTGAACTGACTAAAACACATGCTGTAGTATTCGATGCAAAATAGTAAGGAATAACAGTGGCGTAACTAAAGGGAAGGGGCTACGTATGCTCAAGCTCTGTCATAGGCGTAGCCAGGATTTTTGATTGAGGGGGGGCAAATCACAAATCACATGCATTGATGTCATCAGAAATTTTCAAACGAGGAACTTTTTGTGGGACAAAGATATCGAAAGTGTAAGATCAGAAGGCGAGGTCTGGTTTCGACACTTAATCAGGATTTTGCTTAAGGGAAAGGGCTTAAACCCAAAATTAAATAGCAAAAATGTCCGACTCGGGAAGCGTGTCGAGTAAACTTATGTAACTCAAATGTGTAACTCAAAAGGCGGAGCCCCCAGCTGCCGGAAGCTATGGGGATCTGGGGGCAAAGCCCCCAGTCCCTGAACAATTTTTTGTAATTTTTTTTGAAAACAAAAGCTATTTCAATGCCATTGGATCACATTTTTCACGTGTGCAGAGTCATTTGAAAGAGCTAGATTTTTAACATATGAAAGTCAACTAAAATATTAATTTGTTCAATCCTCCTTTTACTTACAATTTAAGTCCAAAACACGTTTAAGATCTTACATTTTGGTGCTAAATTTTGTAAGTGAATTGGCCCAAGTAGGGGGAAGTAAGGCACATATCCTCCTGCAATATTGGTCCGAACGCCACCACTATCTTTATAAATTTACTGCCAATTGTCACATTATGTGAGCAACGCGTTATACTTTCCAGCTTTTGACATTTTTTGTCGCAGTTTCCTCAGGCCAACCTAGGACGTACCCAAAGCAAACTAATTTTCTTTGAAGTGTCAAAACTTGTTTAATGTGTCGCGAATTCTCCTAAAATTATGTTGATACCTAACACACTGTTTAAGACAAATAGGAAATCGCTAGCAAAACTTAACGGTTTCTCCCCCAAATTAGTGTAACGAATAATTCTTTGATGTGTGATTTGCAATCGCTTCTAACCCATGGCATAACCCCATCAATTTATATAGCCCGTCTCGCTCTTTTCAGCTCATTCTAATTTCAGAGCTCAGACCTGAAGTTTTGTTCAAGCCGAGAACAATCTCAGGCTTTTTTTGGTATGGCTTCATTCAGTTAAGTTATCCATGGGCGAGAGGTAGTGTCGTTCAGCTTTCGCTTGTTTGGTTTGACTTTCAATAAAAGATAAGTCAGAAACCAAGACAGTCAGCAGCCAAGAGCAGAAGTCACTTCAATCTCCATTTCCCCTGTTTAGAGCCATACCGTACTGATTGGCTTCTGCTATTGTACTACAGTTGCTGGCCACTTCTGCGGAGTTCCCGCCAGAGGCAAAGACCGCTTTTGTGGTGACCTAACAGCTGCAGTCGCGTCTGGGCCATTTCCCTTGAGTCCTGCCAAAGCAGGAACCCTAACCTTTGTGGTGACCTGAGAGCCACCGTCGCATCAGGGCCATAGGAAGAACAGCTTCTGCGGTGACCTGACAGCCATCGTCGTGTCAGGTCCAAATATGTTAGCAAAAACAATAATCCACTCGAAGATTTTCCTTACACATTTTCGCTTTATCATGAACATAAGCAGTTATAAGAGTACATGGACGGCCAAGAGGCCCAGGCCCCCTCCATTCAACCTTAATAATTAGCTCAATGAGCATTTCCCCTACTTATTTTTTTGAAAGTATTTTTTCGCGTAAAAATAGCGAGGTGGAAGAAATTGTTATCGAGAAATGGTATAATAGATGGTTAGACCCACTTACCAGCATGTTATTGCTCGGGCCAGATTTACATTGGGTGGGGACCGTGGTACTTTGGGGATTTTTGCAACATCTTCCAGCCAAATATAGACAAAGACCATCTTACCATCTGAGCACAAGGCATCTGGCACTGTGCCATATGGTAAATCCGGCTCAGGTTATTGCATTATGCTCATAAAAAAGGTTTGATGAACTTTTAGGACAAAAACCCTTAATTTCACCCAGGTTATACATGTAAATTGGTTGTCCAAATTGAATTGAGGGGGCCCGGGCCCCCTGGTCGTCAATTTATTGTTCAGTACTGTTGTACACGTATACTGTTGTAAGCTAAGATGCTAAACGAAACTGAAAAACATAGACTTTTTTGCCACATTTTTATCATTGGTGTCATTTCAACGGGAGGGGGTGAGGGGGCGGGCCTCCCTTGGCTACGCCTATATCTGAGCGCTGGACACTGGCACTGTGTCATACGGTAAATCCGGCCTTGGTTATTACAGTACGTTCATGAAAAGGTGAGATGAGGACCTGAGTAGCCATTTTTAGGGCAAAAATTCTTAATTTCACCCATGTTATAGATTTAAATTGGTTGAAAAAATTGAATTGAGGGGGCCCGGGCCCCCGCTCGTCAATATTATTGTTAATTACTGTTGTACGCTTTGCTGTTGCACGCAAAGATGCTAAAAGAAACTGAAGAAACAATAGACTTTTTGTCATTGGTGACATTTCAATTGGGAAAGGGGATGGGGGAGGGGGCGGGCCCCTGCCCCCCTCCCTTGGCTACGCCTATGAGCTCTATACCTTACGGCCAAGTCACTTAAAAAATTTAACCCAAGTACGCATGCTTCTAAACGTGATTTGAACTTGACCTTAAAGTGATGAAAGCTAAAGGGGCTAAGTTAAGTAATTTAATTTTGACAAAAGGACTTCCAAATTTTAACGATTATTTTCTTTTAAATTGCTGTATACAAACGAGCAAAATGTCATCCAAATGGCTATATATTTTGTCGAACAATCACAAAAATCGCCCTGCAGCTGAGTTCTCTGTCAATGAAAAGCGGACAAATTTTAGCTCTGACTTCAAGTTCCCCTCCCCCTCCTAGCAAAATCCTGGTTACGTCTTTGGCACTGAAGCGTTACAGGTTTGGTTCCGCAACTAGCAATTCTGCAAAATTTACTTAGTGAAAACTTGCTAAGTAGGAAGTGTCACACGATACAGAACGTAATTGTTTTTGTGCGGGACCAATTTGGTTTGACTTGATCCAGCAACATCTCGTTTGAACGAAACTATAAAACCTTATCTTTTAACTGGTATCAGAGGTGGAGTCGAGGACATAGGGCTCGAGGTCAAGGCCAAGGGCACAAAAAAATCCGAGGCCAAGGCCTAGGACAGCCCTCTCGAGGCCAAGGACAGAAATGCTCGAGGCCAAGGCCTAGGACCCAGGCGCAAGTGTTCTCAAAAAAAAAGGTCTTCAAAATTTTTTTTCAGGCCATCTCCAAAAGAGGAAAACAAAAAAGGTCTTCGCAAATTTTCCGCGAGGTTTTTGGCGTTTTCCTACATGATTTTAAAAATGAACAAATCAAATGCACATCACACTATATGGGGATCCTCCGATATAAACCCTCTAGGAGAGGATCTACCAGCGTATTGTGTTAGTGCAGACCTGAATTTCTATAATGTAGGTAATAAACCAACATTCAGAACTAAAACGCGTAAAGAGGTTCTAGACTTAACCTTAGTGAACCGGTGTATGTGGGACCGAGTTGTTGGCTGGCATGTTAGCAACGTGCTATCATTCTTAGATCACATATACCCATAGGTGGGCACAAGTCCGTTAATCGTTAATCCGTTAATAACGAAGCTAACTTTTTCATTAACTCGTTAATCCGTAAAAAGATTTTTCATGTTAACGGACTAAATTAACTTCCGTTAAGTTCTGTTAACTTCCGTTAAGGTTTTTATCATTAATATTTTGCACCATTTATTCATCGCATCGGTACAAACCAATTTGCACTGGTAACACTTGTTGCGTATTAGCACGAATTTTATAGAAAAAGCGAAGAAAGGAGTTCTTTTTTAAGGCAAATAACAAGCTGCAGCCTTATAGGTCTATTAATTATCGCTGTTCACAATTTCCAAAGATTTTCCGATCGCAGCTTCGTTGCCCATTTAAACTTATTTTTATCTTGAAATTAGATTAGACTGTAAAATGTAGCTTCTAAAACACAAAAAGACCACCATAGCAATAAATATTTCCTTGAAATCAGCTCAACAGCGTCAATACGTGTTCTAGAAGCGAGTGAATAAAAAGAAATGTAAATTACACGCAAAATGTTAACGAATTAACGGACTTTATTAACTTCCATTAATTAAAGCAGAAAATAACGGATTAACGTTAACGGAGGTGTGAAGTTTGTTAACGGACTAGTGGTTAACGAAGCTAAAGTTTTGCATTAACTTGCCCACCTATGCATATACATTATATTATTGTATTAAAATCACATGTATATTAGGTTCCAAGTTAAAAGCAGAATCCAAAACCAGGCTAAAATGTTTCGAAATGTTCCACAATGTTCGACGCACGTGCTGGAGCAAATATGTAGACGAACTCGAACAAAAATTAAATGAACGAATTTTACCACCAGTACCAGTACCTTCCTCAAAAGAAGACATTGATGTGCTGGCAAACAATGTTCATTCAGTAATGACTAAATCATATGAAGTTGCTTGCCCTATGCAAAAGTCGTTTCGTAAGAAAGATAACATTTGGTGGAATTCTGAGCTAGCAAGCCTTCAAAAAGAGGCTTGCCGTGCATGGAGAAAAGCCATTAAAACAAAAAAAGAAGATTGGGAGGCTTAAAAGCTCAGCCTAGCCTATTTTTAAAAAGCTGTCACAAGAGCAAAGCGCGATTCATGGCGTAGCTCTGTAGAGAGCATGAATAGTCAAACACCAACGGCTCGGCTGGTTAAGATTATTCGAAGGAATGAAACGGTGCGTGTTAGCAAAGTAATTAAACACAACGGAGAATTCACGAAGTCTCCACGAGAAACTTTAAACTATATTCTTGATATTTTATCACCGGGTAGCCAGCAGACAGAAAATCATGCAACCGGAAACGATTTAGAGGACAATCCATTTATGAGACCTGAAGATACTGATATGATTGCAAACATGTGCATTCAAGCCAGGCCCGGCGCCAGGATAGCGTGACTGGGGGGGCAGAAATAAATTTTGGGGGGGCACGAGAAGTTTATTAATGTGAATTCGAGAGGGGCACGGGGGCACGAGAAATTTATCCCCGTCTGGATCAAATGAACAAGACAATGATTCAAAGGGATTTCAAGCGGTTTTTCCGGCCGAAAACAGGTGATCTTCGAAAAAAAAAAAGGTCTTCATCCCAAAAATGTCATGAAATCCGGTGTCAGCCCACAAAAATTACGAAAATACCGGTGGCAAACACCACCTTGGGCCTCGATTTGCACTCCAGTAGTCCCGAGCCTGTTAATTTCTTCGGGGCACAGTACTCGCTTGGGGGGCACAAGCAGTCATTTGGGGGATCACGGCCCCGGTATGTCCCCCGTGGCGCCGGATCTGATTCGAGCGCATGGAAGCAGCTATTAACGAATTTCAACCATTCAAAGCTCCAGGGTCTGACGGGCTCTATCCTGTGCTGTTACAGAAAGGTTGGAATCAACTGAAAAGATATTACCATGTCTTTTTCAAGCATGCATGAGACACAGTTATGTGCCATCCGCATGGAAAGTAGGCACAGTCATATTTCTCTCCTAACCCGGAAAGGAAAGCTATTTTGAAGCTAAATCCTTCGGTGTGATCACTTTAGCTTCTTTCCAACTGAAATGGTTGGAAAAACTAATTCTGTATCAAATCAATGAAGATAATAACGTGCGGGCAAAGCTTTCTGCATTGCAGTACCGTACGGATTTCGCGCAGGTATTTCTACGGAAACTGCTTTGCATGAATTTGTGCGCCGTGTAGAGCATTGAATTGCAACAAAAAAGCCGACTCTGCTGCAAATGCCAGCTGACCAAATAAAGAAAACTAAGGTATTTGAGGTAAATTTAAATTTCGAATGTCAAATTACGGATGAAAAGAATGCTATCAGATCTGAAAGCGTTCTAAATCAAAACACTGTCAAGGTTTACAGTTTACACTGATGGCTCAAAACTAAAAAGGAGAGTAGGTGAGGGTTTGTATGCAGAATTCCCAAACAACTCCCCAAAACAAGCATTTTTTCACCTTGGAATACACAGCACGGTGTTCCAGGCAGAAGTCTTTGCTATTCCAGAAGTGGCAAAGTACCTTCTTTTGGAAAAAAATGCACAATCAAAAGTATAGTTGTGCTGGTGGATAGTCAGGCAGCTATCAAATCACTCATTAGGTGCACTGAAACATCAATTACCGTGCTCAGCTGCATTATAAACGTAAATCAGTTGGGTAAACAAAACCACGTCAGTATTGCCTGGATTCCTGGTCATTCAGGGGCATATGGCAACGAAGTGGCAGACTATCTAGCCAAATCAGGATCTAAATCAGAAATGCATGGACCTGAACCTTTTATTACAGTCCCGTATGCCTGTTGTGTTAGCACGGTTAAGGGCTGGTCCACAGATAGGTAAAAATCTTTGTGGAATAAACGGAAAGATTGCTTGAGGATGAAGGAGTCTGTAGGTTGGACGTTCTCACGACTAACAATACGTCTCCTTAACCTTAGGAGACCTCAATTAAATAGAGTAGAGCAGGTTTTAACTGGGCAATGCAATTCCAAGTGGCACAAGAAAACTGCAGGTCGTGCTGAGTGTTCTCTGTGTCCAAAATGTAGCCCAGAGGAGGAAACACCAAATCGTCATGTTGGCAATTGCAAGCTTTACCAAGATATTTGTGTTAGATATTTTGGAATCACCAAAACCACTGTTCACAATCCGCAAACGAAATGCAACATTACCAAACTGGCCACGTACTTAAAGGAAGCTGGAAGGCTTTCTGAGTTCGACCAGTAACCAAACAAAACTACAGCAACGTAGCAGCTACAGTTGCAATGGGTCAAAAAGAGGCCTACGCAATGTGTAGGTGGACTTTACCTAACGGTAGCAGATCCGCTTGCACCGCTGCCCAGTAGGCTAATATTAATAGTAATCATAGGTGGGCAAGTTAATGCAAAACGTTAGCTTCGTTAACCACTAGTCCGTTAACAAACTTCACACCTCCGTTAACGTTTATTCGTTATTTTCAGCTTTAATTAACGGAAGTTAATAAAGTCCGTTTATTCGTTAACATTTTGCGTGTAATTTACATTTCTTTTTATTCACTCGCTTCTAGAACACGTATTGACGCTGTTGAGCTGATTGTAAGGAAATATTTATTGCTGTAGTGGTCTTTTTGTGTTTTAGAAGCTACATTTTACAGTCTAACCTAATTTCAAGATAAAAATAAGTTCAAATGCTCAAACGAAGCTGCGATCGGAAAACCTTTGGAAATTGTGAACAGCAATAATTAAACCTGCGAGGCTGCAGCTTATTATTTGCCACAAAAAAGAACTCCTTTCTTCGCTTTTTCTATAAAACTCGTGCTAATACGCAACAAGTGTTACCAGTGCTAACTGGTTTTGTAGTGGTACGATAAATAATTGGTGCAAGATATTAACGATAAAAACCTTAAAGGAAGTTAACAGAACTTAACGAAAGTTAATTTAGTCCGTTAACAGAACTTAACGGAAGTTAATTTAGTCCGTTAACATGAAAAAACTTTTTAACGGATTAACGAGTTAATGAAAAATTTAGCTTCGTTATTAACAGATTAACGATTAACGGACTTGTGCCCACCTATGATAGTAATACATAATTTTAACGGTACAAAAAATGTTGCTGTTCTCAAGCCTAGGGCAGGGCAATTTTCGAGGACTTGAGTCTTCGAGGCCAAGGCCAACAGAGCTGGGCACCCGCTACTTGAAAAGTAGCGCCGCTGCCGCTATTTGGCAAAAAAAGCAGCGGCGCTGCCGCCTGTCACTACTTAAATGAAAAACTAGAGGCGCTGCCGCTGCTGCTACTTGCATACAAAACGGCGGTCGCTGCCGCTACTTTAGAAAAATATCTAGCAAAAAGAATGATGGCATTCAAATAAGGTACCCAATGGTGAAATTTCAACTTTATTTGCGAAAGTTACAATTCAAGCTTTTAAAGTATTGGTATAGGTTACAACTGGCACTAGCAGGCTTTAACGGTAAGCAACTAAGCAAATCACAATTCAATTGGTTGTTGGCATGCTCCTTTCAAAAAACAAGCATTTCAAAACGCTGGTTGGTTAAACCAGCGCTTTAGAAACTACTTCAAGAAGTTACCCATGGAAGTTATAGAAAGATAAATTCGCTGTCGCATTTTCTACACAAATAAAAGGCAATAAGAAATAGTTTGAATCAATTAAAAATAAGGTAAGGTTTTGACCCGATGGCATGCAGTATTCACCTTCTGTACACTTCTGTCCCGGCTCTTATAACTTTGAACTAGTCAATGTTTTTATCACACGCTCGGCCCTCAACCACTTGAATAATTCCTCTCGCAGAGATACGACAGGAAAATTTATCAATCGACCGAGTTCAAACATTTCTGGGAATTTTGTAGAAATGGTTGCTGATTAACATCCCTGCGGTGATTTCATCAAACTTTGATCATAAAGAATATCGAGCGGTTAAGAACTGGTGTTTGTGAACTCGTAGGAGATACGTACGCAGTACTGACATGTTCCATAGCGCGGGCAGCATGCTATTGGCTGTTATACACTGTAGATACATGTTAAGTAAATGATTTGCAATGCGATTCATGTTACACGCATTTTTTCGACTAGTATAACTCCATAACTAAATTGTCTATCAAACTTATTTATTACGTGGTTCGATTTATTAGTTCAATCCTCTGCGCACTATAAATCTAACCCTCAGCGCACTATAAATTCAATTCTCAGCGCACTATAAATTTAATACTGTTCACTGTAGTAGCAAAATTTATTTTGCTATGCATTGACGTATTTCCTGTCCTTCTTGCAGTGCACGAACTATACTGTGGTCTGTGACCAGATAGCCAACAAATTATTTGTCATACTAAATGCCAGCATTTTGGGGGAATATCACAACGAACCGTCTTTGCGATCTGCAAGTCAGGCCCGGCGCCAGGACAGCGTAACTGGGGGGCATAAACAAATTTTTGGGGGGGCACAAAACATACTTCGAATCCGAGAGTGTGGACCAAAAAACAAAGTTCTTCATCACGAAATTTCACGAAATCTGGGGTAGACCAAAAAAAAATCTTCATCTCGAAATATGCGCGGATTTTCACGAATTTTGGGTGAAGACAAAAAAAAGCTCTTCATCTCAAAAAATGCGCGAATTTCCACGAATTTTGGGGTGAAACCACAAAAAAATCTGCCAAAAAAACAGTTCTTACTCACAAATTCTGAGGTGATAACCATTATCTTGGAAGTCTCAGGCCTCGAAGTGCACTCCAGTGGCACCGAGCCTGTTACTTTCTTTGGGGCGCAATCGTCGCTTGGGGGGCACAATTCTCGTTTGGGAGGGGGGGCACAATTCTCGTTTGGGAGGGGGGGCACAAGCAGTGATTTGGGGTGGCACGGCCTGGGAATATCCCACGTGGCGTCCGGCCTGCTGGAAGTTTACAGCAATTTATCGAACTGCAACTATCGCATTTTCGTTGAAAAGATGCTACTCGAAATCGGTATTATTGAAGAAATGAGAACTATTTGAGGTAATAAGGAGGTGCCCTAAATCTTTTTCCACAATTCCTTTATTTGCAAAAATACGATTTAATTCGTTTGACTCCGTACCATTGGCAACCCTTTATTCGCAATTTTGTGACATTACAAAAGGCATAACTTTGCAAAAATTCTTGCAAACTAAAAAATGCAATTACCAACTAGTAGCAGTGAGTAGTCTATCTATCACCAAATCAGAAAACTTTGCTATTGTCACTGGAACCTGTAAACCTAGGCTACTAGTACTGATCTACAGTACGCCTTTTGCGATGTCACAAAATTGCGAAAAGTAGGGTTGCCAATATTACTAGTCAAACGGATTAAAACGTATTTTCGCGAATAAGATAAATTCGGAATTGTGGAAAAAGGTTTGGGGCACCTCTTTATTACCACAAGTGGTTCTCATTTCTTCAATAACACCGATTTCAAACAGTATCTCTTGACAATAACGAAGAACACCTGCATCAAAATCAACTGTTTAGTGAGTATGTGCATTCTGTACGAGTAACAAGGGAGTGTCAGAAACCGACTGTCATTAGAACTTACTACTTGCTTTCATAAAGAAATGATTGGTCTTGTTTTATGTGGAGGTTTAGTTGCTTGCACTTCTCTCAAAACGATGACTACTGATAAACTTTACCAACGCATTGATTATTTATGATTGTATGGCAATTTACACGCAAAGTTTAATTTGGCCCGCTACCCAGACCACATTACTTGTTGAATTTTGGTTCAGAAAAAATTGGACCACGTACGATAAAATTCGCCTTTATTATGTATATATTACAGATATAACAAAGACAAAACGTCACAAAGGTAGCATTGTTTGTTCTACTAAGCAAAAATAATGTGGTAGCAAGAGCAGAGTGAAAAAAAATGAAAAAAAATATGTAGACTCCAAACGATAACGCGTAAAAATTTAAATCGAAAAAAGTCTTGAAAGGAGTTTATTAGCAGTAGCGCAGCGGCAGAAAATTTGCTTAAAAAACAGCGCTGAAGCGCTGCCACTTTTTTGACTGAAAAAACAGCGGCGCCGCCGCTTTACGCTAGTGCAGAGTTGTAAGTCGGGCCACGCTTTTCGGGTCGGGTCCGGGCCTAAAATTTTACAAAAATTTCGGGCTTAATTCGGGACTGAAACGTATTTTTTGTCTTAGGAGCACAAAAATATAATTAAAATAAATTGGCAACATTGCTAAATTTTTAGACCTTAGGGCCGAAATAGACGATCAAGTTTTTTCTGCAAGAACGCTTGCAGAAGCGTTGATGTAGCTTTTTTCTGTGTGTAAATGGCCTAGCAAGAATACTGCGCAACGATTGCAGAAACGTTGCAGAAGGGTTTTCTTGCGACGTGTAAATGGCTTCCTGCGAGATTTCGGAAAACTTTCCGCAACATTAAAATAATTTCGGCCGGGTTTCAACTTGCTCCAAGTTTTTTTGACTTCTCGTTCCTACGTCACAATGCTATTAACACTGTTATGCCTACCTGCTTGGACACTTTTAGACTTTATCGCATTGTCTTGCTACAAGACAATGAAAAATACTGCACAATTACTGTACATTGCCACCATCCCTATATCTGTACGGCATTATGAAATATAAGCATTGATAAGGGAATTTGAAGTAAGCCCTGCAGTTTGAAACGTATTGACATCTGAACATAGAGACCGAGTAAAAAAAAGCACTGCTTAAGCGCAAAAAGATGTAGGTATAGTAATACATTGTCTACAGTATAGAAATAAATTACTGGATGTTAATAATATTTTAACGATTTTGTGTAAAGCAGTTCCTTTTAAAGGCGGTGAATCATCCAGCCAATTTTGGTGGTGTACAATAGCTAAAATTGAACTATAATTTTTGATCTTTTTTGTTTTAATTTTGGGACTGCGGTTGCGAAGATATTCAACAACTACAAAAAGATGTCCCCCGACAAAAAGTTTTTGGAAACTCTGAGTTTTCGTCTTCCCGCCGAAACCACAGTTCTCTAAACTATTAGGCCTACTGTAATCTTATTAAACTACTGGGCCTAACTATCTCTAAACTATTAGGCTAATAGTTTAGAGATAGTTAGGCCTAATTAGGCCTAAACTATTTAGAAATAAACTATCTCTAAACTATTAGGCCTACCACAGTTCTCTAAACTATTAGGCCTACTGTGGTTTTGCCGGGAAAAACAAAACTCAGAGTTTCCAAAAATTTTTCGTCGGGAGACATCTTTTTGTATGTGTTGAATATCTTTGCAACCGCAGTCCCAAAATTAAAACAAAAAATATCAAAAATTATAGTTCAATTTTAGCTATAGAAAACCACCGGAATTGGCTGGATGATTCACCGCCTTTAAATGCAATAAATTCTATTAGTCTACATTTTTATAATACCTCGGTTCGCACTTTAATAGCAACTTTTTTGTGATGCTATGAATGCTGGGTTTGTTTAGGAGACAATGCTTACGTGAACGTGACTTTTCGTTATTAACCTGTTTGCGCATATTACTGTTTGTGAGTTATACTGGGCAGTAGCCAGAGAAAAACAGGCCAGGCGGGGCTGGTTTCCATCTTAAAATTTTCACATAGAGTTACTGTAAATGCATTTGGAAATGTGGATAATTATGTTCGATTCCGCCTAAATTTTATTATCAACATTACCTAAAACGTTTTTCTTTTCAATAAACATACTGTGGATAAAAAAATTTATTTTCTAGAAGCAGGCGCACATGAAGTTTTACAAAATGCGCGGCGCAACAAAACACGACTATTTAAACCATTAAAAGCGCAGAACAAGAGGCGCACTTTAAATATCATATTTGCAGAAGCGCAGCGCAACTTCCGCAACAAGCTTTTTGATTCAGTAGAAGCGTAACACATTTCCGCAATTGCGGAACGAGATTTTCATACCAAGTCAAAGCACAGCCAAAGTTGTGCAATTAAGTGTACAACGGACAATGTAAATTACGCATTTTAGAGATAAACCTGATTCTGGCGTTCTTCCGATAAAGTCACAGTCACCAGAACTGGAGTCGAGGACACAAGACTCGAGGTCAAGGACAAAAAAAAAAAATCCGAAGCCAAGGCCAAGGACAGGAATGCTCGAAGCCAAGGACCAAGGACACAAGCGCAAGTGTTCTCCATAAAAAAAGGTTATTAAAATTTTTTTTCAAGCGATCTCTAAAAGAAGGTCTTCGCAAATTTTCCGCAAGGTTTCTGGCGTTTTCCTTCGAAATTTTTATGATTCAAAAAATAGTTCTGTCCTTGGCCGAGGACAGGGCAATTTTCGAAGATTTGTAGGCTTCGAGGCCAAGGCCAAGGACTTCAAAATGTGTCCTCGAGGACTCCACCTCTGATACTCACAGCAAGCTTGATCTCAAAAGCCTTGTTGCTTTTATTGGTGTTTCGTTAATCATGACGACCAACATCATCCTCCCAATCGGCCCTCTCAATCCTTTCATCAGCCCCCTCTTATCTCCTGCCTGAGTCCCTCTGGAATGTTTGGTCCCTTGCCTCCTCCCTCTCCAACAACACCACCTTAACCTTCCAATGGGTCCCCGGTCACGCTGGTCTTCCCGGTAATGAAAATTCGGATTTACTTGCCAAAGCTGGTGCCTCTTTGCCCACTGACGCGATCCCATGCTTTCTTCCCACAGTCATTGCCAAAACCCGTTATTTCCAGTACCACAATTGGAGACGTCACATCTCCCACTCCTATCTAAACTACCAAGTACCCAAAGTCTCTTCGGAGGAACTGCTCCTTTCTCGCCCAATTTGCCGTAAGCTTTCCCGTCTTCGTTGCCATGGCCACAGTCTTCTTTTATCTTCATATCTTCGCAGGATCAGTCGGAAGGAGAATTCTGCTTGTAGTGCCTGTGGACACCCTCTACAGGACCGCAATCATCTCCTCCTCGACTGTCCTGCACCTGACCTCTTCGTAAATCTATCTTTCGCTCCTCTCTCTCTATTCTTGACCTGGTCCAGACCTAGGGGTGTGGCCCGACTGTTGGGTCTCCGCGGAGTTTTCCCACGCCCCCATCCCTCGGAAGGGGTCGGGTAGTACCACCACCACCACCAACATCATCAGAATACGAGCATACGATAAAGAGCTACGACTGAAGCTACGTAGCATCAATATAAACTGTAAGATTTTTTTAAAGTTTTAAATCCGAAAGTTAATCATTACATCACAAGAATAAAAGCAAACTCGTAGAAAAGCGGATAGTGTTAAAACTTAGGTCACAAAAACTACAGTATAAACTAAAAAGGTAGTAAAGCATCATAATACTAGAGTAAAGAACGATTAACTACAGGAAAAGATTCACCATCTGAACAATTTATTACTTTTGGCCGAGAAAGATCTAGGCCTAGGCTTACACCTACTTTTGCATTTTAGTGATTTTAGATGGAAAAGGAGTAAGTAATTTGCAATAGAATGTCGTCATTTGACAATATTACGATCAAAATAAACCAAATTAGGTCAAAAGTATAAAATTGCGATATTAAAAAAAAAAATTGAAAGCGCAGCGCAATTAATCAGCCACAAATTTGAATAGCATTAGTCCGCACGCGACTTCTGCATTGTCTCAAAATAAAAATTTCAAGCGAAACGCAACTTTCACAATATATTGCAGAAGCTGTGCTTGATATTTTCTCGTCTGGGGCAAGATTGCAAAAGATGACTGCTAAATGCTCCTTGCTAAAAATCGCCTGTCTTATGACGGAGTCATTTCAAGCAAGCTAGGATCGTATATACAATCTAATTTTTTTATATTTTTTTTCCATTTTGAAAGCATTTTAAATTACTATTGCTGCTACCGCTTTTCTTTTTCGAAATATGCCTACTGATAGTTCAGATTATTATAGCCCAGTAGTCCGACTCTGTCTGCAAGAGTGTTAAAATATCCACGTGTAAATGGATTTTCAAGGTCTTGCAGACCAAATCCACAACACAATTGCTGAAACATTTTTAAGGAAAAAAAAAATTGTTGCACGGAGGTGTAAATGGAACTTTTAGTTTCTTGCAAATGATTATTTCTGGCGCCAAAATTTTTCATTGCTACAAGTAAATTTGCAGAAAAACAGCTTCATGTGTAAATGGAGTGATAATTGTTGAAGTAGTAAAATTGCAGAAAAAACTTGCTCGTCTATTCCGGCCCTTACTGAACTTTCGGGTTTTTGCGGGCATGATTTGGGCTTCAAATTAGCTCTTGGGTTCGGGCCGGGTTCGAGCCTGAACTACTCGGCCCGTTTATAACTCAGCGGAGGTGGAGAAAAAAAGCAGCGGCGCTGCGGCTACTGCTACCGAAAAAGTAGCGGCGCTAGTAGCGCCGCTGGCGAACAGCGCCGCTGTGCCCATCACTAAAGGCCAAAGACTTGACCTTCGAGGCCAAGGCCAAGGACTTCAAAATGTGTCCTCGAGGACTCCACCTCTGACTGGTATAATTATAGTGTTTTACATGTCCACTTTTGACTCAGCAATTAAGAGGCACCGAAAATAAAAGCCGAGTCCGGAAAGTGAAAATATACGTAAGATTTCAATAGATTTGGGTGCTGGTAACAGTGGCGCAACCAGGAAAGACTGGGACTAAGTCACTTTGAAAATTTTACCAAAAATACAAGCGTTTAAACGTGTTTAGTACTTCACGTGTAAGTATGAACGGGGCTGAAGGGGCTGGGTAATTTAATTCTTGCCATTAACCTTGGATTTTTACAATTTAGTTTTTGCACATGGCTCCTAACACCCCCAAAATGTGATCCAAATGGCGTTAAAATGGCTAGTTTTTAAAAAAAATTGCTAGAATCGCCCAGCGGCGGGGCTTTGCCTCTGACCTCCGTCTGTGATATACGCTTAGTTGCACCAGTTTGCTCGCACACTGCCCAATTGAGACATTTTTAGACAAACAATTGTCTATGGGTTCAACCTCCCGCCCCCTTAACAAAACCCTGGTTGTGCGTCTGAATGGAATTATGCAACATAAACATTAGCGCAAACGATTATAACACACCCTAAATGACTTGGATGCTATTGCTAAAATGTAGGTCTTTTCTTCATCGGCTTTGTTTTGTATTTTTAAAAATATTTTGATTTCTAAATGAAGAAGTGTTTTTGAACTTCGGCGGTATTGTTCCACACAAAGTCAGAAAGCATTCTCACGAAAACTTACTTGAAACGAATACCAATCCAGTACTCAGTACAATTAAACCATACCAAGAAAATAGTATTTTTAGAGTAAAGCTTAGAAGAAAAAACAAGATTCTTTGAGCTGTTCAAAGTACATACTGCAGAACAGGATTGAAGGAGAATCATAAAAGTAGTTTTTAGCTTTTTCATTACTTTCTGCGTTCAGCGTTTGAATTTATTTACGTTTTTTGGCCCGGTCTACATTGGGCCTGATATCGTAAAACAGTATTTTTTTTTGGAAGAGAAATTCGGTATTCCCGGCGTATATGCCTTGCCAGAGTAAAGCTGTCGATTGGTTGAAATCAACTAAAGATAAACTCGTATCACGCTGACAATGTTACATTCAATGTTTCGATTGGTCTGTTTACGAGGTATAAATAAAGTATACGCGGTGCAAAGATTTTGCACAAAATTTGTGCACAGAGTGTGGTACATATTGTAACTGTAGCTACAAATTTCAAAACTTAGTCAATTTTTCATTTATGAGTGTACTTTACCTAATTTCTAATTCCGTACAAAACATGCAAAGTATAGATTTGAGCATAGCAAAGTGGTATTAGTTGAGCGAATTCGTGAACACCCTGTGAAAACATTACTATATTTTGTTTCTACCTTCATTCAGTAGCGTAGCAGGGGTGGCGAAGGGAGGTATTAGTCCCCCTCATTGGCCTGACCACCAAAATGCAGAATAAGGAAAATACCGCGTTTTTAGCACTTATGACACTGTCTTTTGCACTGAAATAGGCTCAAAGCATATTTTGAAACGTTTAGTTAGGGGGGTAGGTAATTTGTCAAAAATAAAACTCATAAATCAGAAAAAAAACTTTGAAAAATGGCCAAAAATTGGTATTCGAATTTGATCGCTTATTGAAAGAGACTTAGCATAGGCTTTATTAAAAATATATAAGCTCTGAAATAGGGCGGAGGGGGCTATTCAGTATTAGGTAATTAAGAATCACTTCTCTCAAACTTCCTTCCATTAGCCCCCCTAATTATATCTTTACCCATAAAATATAGATGAAATAGATTACTCCTTGAGAGTTTTATTAAACTACTGGAATAGGATTTTACGATTTACCAGCTTGTAAATCAGAGAATTGAAATTCTAGCAATAGCTACCTCCCACAAAGCTCATTTATGCAACTAGTATAATCATGTTTTTCCACTGCTAACTTCTATGCCACGTTTCAGTCTCCCCCATTGCAGATGTTTGGCTACGCGCCTGCCTTGATTGTGCTTTTCCATCAGAGTAATCCTGGGAAGTGCGTTAGGAAGAAATTAAACTTGGCATAAAATTACAGCCGATTTAAACACAAAAGATTGCTACAGTAAAAAAAACTTTAAAATTTAAAAGTCAATTAAAACCCATAAGTTTGTTTTACGTTCACGAGATCGTCAGGGGTTTGTATTCGAAAAAATCGAACGAAATGCAAAACCATTAAGGCCATGACGACCATGTCGCTCAGTCACCACATACCGTATATTAAAATCACAAGAAATAGTTTAAAAATATAAAATACTGTCAAAATAACCTAACTTCCTGCAGGACAAATTGTTTGCTTTTATCTAATACTCCATTTGTAGATTTTAATGGGATTTTAAACTTTATTGTTTTCAATCGTGCGGAAACATTTAGTGATATTCACTCTAATTCAACGTCATTGGGGACCTTTTACTTGGAACCCTAACACCAACTGCATATCATTCTTTTAAGAAATGTTAGGTGTTGACATAAACATTAAGCACTCAAACTTTTCAGAGGTGGAAGCTTTATACCTACTAGTGTCCAGAGGTGGTCAGTAACGAAGTAGTTCTACTTAAGTAGTATTTTCGGTAACGAGCGACTTACTTAAGTATTTTTCATTTCTGATACTTCTACTTTTACTTCAAGTAAAATCCTCTCGAAGTAACGCTACTTGAGTAGTAATGACTTTTATGTAAAGTAGAAGTAAACACCTAGCCAATCCTTTTTGATGATGATTTGACCAATGACCACGATTTGAAGTTTTTTTGTTTGTCTCATTATATCTGGCAACTCTGCTCATCGAAAACATGTTCGTACAGGACGCGAAACAGAAGTCTGGTACGCTGTGATTACAGTCTATGTACCGGTAATGAGCCGCAATTTTGAGGTTTGGCAAGGTTTTCTGGAATTTCTTTGTTTTAGGTGGGCGCAGTATTATTGTGTGCTTTATTGTTTGTTAGGTTTTCCAAAGAAGTATTGCAGATAGATACCGGTAGTTGAAAGCCTTCACTTAGGCCTATAGCTGCCAGTATATACCAGTAAGCGTTTGGGCTACTACCGCAGTACCAGCATTGATAAATTATAAGATTTAGATTCATTTACAGGTCATCTAGGGTGGTGTGTTTTTGCGTTGCATCAAATACCAGGTGTTGACTCAGTCTTACTAAAAAAAACAAAAACATACCGAACCCTGATTAGTATGGTACAGTAGACAAACTAGACATGCGCATTACTCCTGGTTCACACGAAAAAGATTAGCGGTTAGCGGCGTTGCGTTTGCTGCAGCCCGTCTGGGGTTCAATTCCCTAGCCGGTTAACGAACAGTGTTGCTAACGACTCGCCATCGCTGCGACATTTCTTCTCAAGCTGTGTTGTCCAGGCGCGGAGATGAGCCCAGAGTCCCTACTAAATCGTATTCGTAACACGCTTCGGTGTAATTTGAAGAGAATAATAAAACTTTGATTTTTTGATATGCTACCGTAAGTATGGCTTTGCTTGAACACTGATCGTAAGCGTCACAACAGCAAACCTTCGAAGAATAAACAAACACGTGAAATTCGAAATTACTTTCTACTTTCATTACTTAAGTAGGATTAATTTTGACTACTTTCCTACTTTTACTTAAGTGGAAATGCTTCGCCATACTTCTACTTTTACTTGAAAGGCATTTTTGAGTAAGTAACAATACTTCTACTTAAGTAGATTTTTCGACTACTTTGTCCACCTCTGCTAGTGTCTATACCAAGGTCAGCTGATCGTAGTGGAAGCCCAAATAACAATTCAACTAATTCAACTTACACTTTAAAGAAGTAGAGGTTAAAAATTTTCAAATTCGATCTCAAAAAGTTTTAAAGCATAAACCATGGATATGAAAACTGTTGGGAAAGCAATTCCTCACGTGGTGATTATTCTAATGGGGCCGCTTGCTTTCGCGATGGCCTTAGCGGATCCTCAATCTGGAATCATGCCATGGTTGATGGCGGAGTATCTTATTTCAGCAGTGGTGTCGTTTATCTTGTTCATTGCTATGCAGGTCAACTGTCCAAACAATCAAGAAACTTTCAAAGTAAGTTTTCAAAACTATGAAAACTAGTAAATTAATAAATAAACCACCCATTGAGTTGCAGCACGTGTCTGTCATGATAGTCTACTCGCAAAGTATAGCAGCGTATTATAATGCAGCTAGGTTTCATCAAGTCACGTTAAACTTTTATAATTTTTTCATCAATCTTGTTAAAAATCTACCTGTGGTTTAGTGCACAGGTTCTCAAAGTGCTCCGCACGGAGCCCCGGGGTTCCGCTAGAGAAACGTAGGGACTCCGCAAGCTATTCATTTTTATTTTATAAGTTTATTGTGGGGCTCCGTAAATAATGGTCAACCTCTTCACGGGCTCCATAACCCCAAAAGTTTACTCAGGTTCGTTTCTCGTTTAAGTTAAACCGAAGACTACAAAAATTGGTTCTTTTACTTTCCTTCCTGGTGTTCAGCATTGAAAATGCCAGTGTGATGTTATGTCTAGACCCGAGACTTCGTGGATAAGCAGATAACAGATGAGCACTTGGCAGGTAGCCGTTTGATTGAAAGACCGACAGGTCTCAGTGGTGTTCTTTACCAAGGAAACTTTGTAAATAAAAATAAATTATAACTTTGGGCATTCAAACTGGTGAGTCTAATCAAAGTGACAGTCATTGAAATTTCGAGAAACAAGTTAATGTGGTTTTAATGTCATTTATCAAAAATCTTTATCAATCCAATCATCAGTTTTATATTTTTTGTTAATGAAGAAAAGCTTTTTTTGAGCAATCTTTTTGCCAAACATATGTGGAACCTGTGCTTGTGCAATGTTTTATTGGTTGCCACGATTCTGGTGAATGCGGCAAACAAGGACTAAAGGCAAAATCAATGGGGTTATCTAAAGTTAAGCCAATCATATTCGACTAGATTGGCGTTTACTCCATCCTTTTTGATCCAGCCATACCGGAGATATTCTACTTCAAACACGACGTCGGGGCCTCTAATTAAGTCTAATGTTATAATTTTTCGGAGTTATAATTAAGTCTTTGTAATTAAGTAAAATTAAGTCTAATGTAATTAAGTCTAATGTTATAATTAACAGAGGTGGAGTCCTCGAGGACAGATTTTGAAGTCCTTGGCCTCGAAGGTCAAGTCCTTGGCCTTGGCCTTGGCCTCGAGGCCTCAAGTCCTCGAAAATTGGCCTGTCCTCGGCTCGAGGACAGCACTATTTTTTGAATTGTTAAAATTTTGCGGAGCGCTTGAAAAATTTTTTAGAAAACGTTTTTTTGTGGAGATCGCTTGAAAAATTTTTGTGAAGACCTTTTTTTTTTTTGGAGATCGCCTGAAAATTTTTGGGAAGACCTTTTTTTTTTTTTTTTGGAGAGCACTTGCGCTTGTGTCCTTGGTCCTTGGCCTCGAGCATTCCTGTCCTTGGCCTCGAGAGTGTCTGTCCTCGGAAAGGCTGTCCTTGGCCTCGTATTTTTTTTGTGTCCTTGGCCTTGGCCTCGAGCCTTGTGTCCTCGACTCCACCTCTGATAATTAAGTCTAATTTTATGGAGCCCGTGAAGTGGAAGTCGTTATGATTTCCCAGGAGTCGACCACGAAGGACGTCAAACTTTTCGGTTATAATTTTTATTGGCAACCATGACGTTAATAGCCTTATCGTTGTTAGCGACGCCATCGTAGTTCTAACCTAAAGCAACGCTGCTATTAGGCTACTGCATTGAGTCGTTTTGCTGCGCAGTAATTACAGTAGTTTGATGTCAGTAGAACAGATCCAAGCTGGTAAAAAGAGTAGGCTGTTTGGTAGCCTCGCGATCTCAGTAAAAATCAAGCTGTCAGATACATTTCAGTTTAAATTGTAGCCTATCTTTATTGCTAGCCTAAAGGCGAGCAATAAGGATTTTATTTCTACGCTACAATAAAGTACAAACTCATAACTGGTGAAAATATTAGTACCTGAGTAGCCCTAAGGTATTTGCTTACAGTGTTTTGTGACCCCAGAATAAACTTTTCCAACAAAGTTGCAAACAATAGCCTACTACTCTACTAGCCTTGTTTTCGCTTGTTCTTATACGTTTTTACCTAGGCTACCATTCAGTCTACTTTTTTTCCAGCTCTGATCTGTTCTGCTGACAAGATCAACCTAATTCGTGCGCAGCGAAACGACTCAATGCAGTAGCCTGATAGCGGCGGTGCTTTAGGTTAGAACTGGGATGACCAGGGGTAGAGTCCTCGAGGACGTCCTTGACCTCGAGAACACATTTTCAAGTTCTTGGCCTTGGCTTCAAAGCCTACAAGTCATCGAAAATGCCCTGCCCTCGGCTCGGAGGACAGTACTATTTTTTTGATTGGTTTAAAAGGAAAATAACCAAACGAAAATTATAGTCTGTCAATTCATTTCTTTTTCCTTGTTTGAAAAATTATACAACGTGATAGCCAAGAAGTCATAGTAAATCTTATGCGACATGCGACGCCGCCGGAATGAAAATAAGCACAGCCAAAACTGACGAACTTCATCTTTCGAGAACCTCTGATCAACTGCGTGTTGCAAGTGAACGGAGCGACACTGAAACAGGAGAAGTTCAAGCATCTTGGGGTTGCATTTGCGAGCGACGGAAAGCAAGACAAAGAACTGGATACTAGAATTGGCAAGACTAGTGCAGAAATGCGAGCTTTGCACTATTCGGTTGTCATGAAACGAGAATTGTCGAAAAACGCAAAACTCTCAATTTTCAAAACAGTTTTTGTCCCCAGTCTCACTTATGGTCATGAATCTTGGGTAATGACCGAAAGAGTCCAATCGCAAGTGCAAGCGTACGAAATGAGGTTTTTACGAAGAATTGAAGAGTTACACTGTTTAAACAAGGTGCGTAGCTTAGAGATTTGAAATTCTCTCAACATCGAACCGTTACTTCTCCGAATTGAAACATCTTCTCAGCTTAGATGGTTTGGCCATGTAAGCAGAATGCCTCAAGAAAAACTCTCCAAACAAGCTTTACTTGCCAAAACAAATAGAAAAGATCAATTGAACGACCTAGAACTAGATGGACCAACTATATTGAGGATCTTGGATGGAATCGCTTGGGGCGTCACCCAAGCAAAATGATGGATGTGGTGGAAAACCGTGAAGCGTGGCGGTTTAATCTCGAGCTGCTGCCCCCGCAATCCTCACGAAAAAGCGGGCAATGAAGAAAGAAGAAAACAAATCGTAGCAAATTATCGAAATGTTAGGTACATTGCATGCATTCACAATATGTCAACAGTGAACAGAAATCGCAAAAATAAGTTTTATATAAAATGTTACACGTTTTGTTGGCAACCAGCTCATTTCAGTTTTACGCACGTACACACAATTGCACCAGACACACGTCACAACACGACAAATATCGATCGCTTAAAAGATGCTTGAGATCACATGAAACCATTTCGAGGGCCGTAATAAAAGGCTTCGTGGGCCGCATGCGGCCCGTGGGCCGTATGTTGTGCAGGCCTGCTGTAGAGTATAGAAAGCAGTGTTGGGCACTTCCGCAAATCGGTCCGCAAATCCGCAAATTGCGGACTCAAGATTTTGATTAGCGGATTTGCGAACCGATTTCTTACTGCAAACATTTGCGGCAAAAAATTGAAATCTAACGCAGTTCCGCAAAGCAACAACATCACTGAGATCATTTCTTTACAATTTCCAAAAAAAAAAAACGTTTTTACGGCGTAATGTATCGACAGAGTTTGGTGAATGTATTTATAAAATACAACAACCCCTTGCTAAGTTCCGTGGCTGTAAAACGACTACTTTCTACTGTTGCTGCTATTTTTACAGCAAAACAAGCTAGCTTAACGTTAACAAACTTCCAACGGCTTGTTGTTCTCAAGGAAAACTTAAGCTTTTTGAAGTGTAAAGGGGTTGCACAAGACGACTTTGATGACATGCCCAGCACGTGTTGTAAATAAATAAGCGACAGTTTTTCAATTTTCTTTTTCAATTTTCATTTTATCTTTTTAGTTTTTTTGTTTTTAGTTTCGTTAATCATGTTTTTTGAATACATATTTTATACTACATGCGCTGCCGCTCGAGAAATTTCCAGACTTTTGGAACTAGATGGGAGTTTGCCAGCAAACCCAGTGAACGACCGACGCGTAGCTAATGCTGTGACGCTCAAAAGTACTTTTGTCTACCGTTAAATCAGCAATTATTATTCAAAAAGATCTGATTATGGAACCTCCGGAAAAGTAGAGTCAAAATTTTTGTCAGTTATATATCTCCTGATATCATAAAGCACTGGCACGGTAAGTTGAGCCATTCAAAAAATTGATTTTGGGGGGTCCAATTGGGGGGGTCCCAGGGGAGGTGGCACCCCAAAACTAACCAAAATATTTGTCTGTTAAATCTCTGCTGATATCAAGACAAACTGGCACCCTAAGTTGAGCCGTTCAAAAATTTGATTTTTGGGGGGTCCATTTGGGGGATCCCTGGGGGCTGGCACCCCCAAACTATGCCAAAATATTTTTCAGTTAAGTATCGGCTGATATCAAGACAAACTGGCGCTCTAAGTTGAACCGTTCAAAAAATTGATTTTTGGGGGGTCCCCAGAGGGTGGCACCCCCAAACTATGTCAAAATGTTTGTCTGGTAAATATCTACTGATATCATAAAAAACTAGCACCCTAGCTTGAGCCGTTCAAAAAATTGATTTTTGGGGGGGTTCCCGGTGGAGTTGCCCCAAAAAATTTCGGTAGAAAAAATTGCGTTTGCTGCTCAACAACTTTACACAAAAATTTAATTTCCATGTTTTGTGGTTTAGGAGAAGAAGAGCGTACAAAATTTGGGAAGAAAAAAAAGGAAAAAAAAAAAAAGAAAAAAACCTCATCGCGGCCAAAAGCGGTTTGGTTGGAATGAAAGGGTATCTTGAGACATACAACCGTACGAAATATTTTTTGCCGTACTTAAGCCGCTTTTGACTGAGATCGCTTTTTACGCCAAACTTGCGGGGCGGTTTTCGGGTCCTAAAACTAAAGTCACGTGACCTATTGCCTCGAAATTTGGTAAAAACATACAACTCATTAATCTCAAACTGCTGTCAAAATTTCATGTAGCTATATCTAACCGTTCTCGAGTTATAAACAAAAGTCTGGAATTTCGCACTCGTTAGTTGGAAAATGGCCTAGTAAAAACTAAAGAACACGCGACGCGAGCGTCAGTCGTTCCAATTATAATATTACTTACCGTTTTGGAATGCTGTAAAAAAATCTGTATCTTGATAATCTTGTGATATGCATTTTTGATTTTCAAAAAGCTTGTGTATAATGCAAATAATGCGTCAAAATCCTTAGCCTTTTTTTATTCAAGAAATGGCATAAATTTCGGAGCAGCTGGCGGCGTCACTTCTAAGTTTTTCCAAAATTCACGGGCTAAGTTAATGATATTGCCAAACTTTTTGGCGGATAAATTACTATTGCGTACATTGATCTAGTAGATTTTTGGCACCGCCAACAAACTGGCCACTGTAGAAGGAAATTTTTAATTTAACAGTGACCATTGATTTATCTGCGTTACAGTTACATACCGATAACCAAGACTTGAAATCCAAATATGCTATTTTTGCAATTATCCTTAGGTGCTAACTGCTCAGCACCAAACAGGAACATAATATTTAAAATAAGAGAGAATATTTAATCAAAATCAATATCTGCACCGTGGTTATATGGTATGCAATTTGAAAGGTTTTAAATGACCGCTCTTATCTAAAACTCTGCTAGAAGTTTAAGCAATGGAATTTCATGTAAACATTAATCAGAACCGTATGGTAATTGAAATAAAATATATAAAGAAGCCGAATTTTGGCTTGTTCTACTCAGTAAAGTGATGGAACCGGTCAGGATTTTCTCGACCCGATCCGACTGGTAAATTAAAAAATCTACGCCGGTTGACCGGTTTCTGACCGGCCCGGTCAACCGTTTTTTTACAGAAAGTTTTTGTTCACTGTTCAATGTATCCAATAAAAAAATTTCAAAAAGAGGGGGCATGGATGAGGTGTTAAAGTTTGTGACTTCGGATGGGGGTCTCAGACAAAAAACGCAAACATTTTTTTCGTTTTTTGCAGAAATAACTCAATTTTAAGACCTATTTTGGTTAAATTTCGCTTTGAAAGACCTATTTTGAGCAGCGCACAACGTGCACAAAATAAACATAAAGAGAACTGGAGGGCACAAGCTAAATTATTAGATTTCTTTCTAATGATATTATGCGTAAATCCAAGCAAAGACGTATAGCTATTGGTGACTGATTATTTGCAATTTGTCGCGCAGCAAACACTAAAGTGTTGTGGCATTGGCTAGAAAATATTTGAAATATAATGTGCCCCAGCAGTTTGCAGAAATGCTGCTACTTCAGAACAAGCCATGGCTAGTTAGATACAAAAAAATTAAGAGCTGTGTTTTTCTTGCCCATTGTGGAATGTGGTAAATTTAGGTTAAAAAAAGCTTTTCAAAGCGGCAAGATTTTAGCATGCACAAAAAAATCTGAAATCTGCGCCACTTCTACTCTCAAGCTGATTAAAATGATGCTAAACTACCAAGTAGCGTAAGCCTCTTCCACAATCCACATGCATGCTTTATTATAATCTGATTGCGCAATTTTAACGTATATTTTGCACTTTTTTGCTTTATTCCGTGGCCTAAAGGAAGGGGAGGGAAGGCACAATGCCCCCCCTGAATACGCCCCTGGATGTGCATGCCTTAATGGTCACAGTACATTTGTCTCAGCTTAAAATCATTCAACAAGTGCTTTCAAAAGGTGTGGTTTGTTAGTACTGTTTTTTATAAAAAAATTTATGTATAATAACATATTTATGCATATTTCGGTTAGAGCTTAGATGTTTTTCAGTTGCAAGAAAGGAGAATTTGACCGGTGTTTCAACCGGCTTAACCGGCCGGTCTAAGAATCTCGACCCGACCGGTTTCCGTCTCTGCTACTCACACCTAGCACATTTTCGTCTTAGCAAAAATTTTCCTCTATGGACACCTTTCGAAACAATTTAAAAAATTTTTGCACCAACACAGTAGCAAAAAAACAAAAAAAAAAAAACAACGTTAACTGCAATTATCACGTTTAAACTAATTTTAAATGTGATCTGCAAATTGACATGCGTGATGAAGGAGCAGAAAGGGACATTGACAACAACTGCCCCTCATTCCGCCATAAACCTGAAAAATATCATTTTCAAGAACGCAAAAACGCAACTTCGTGTGACTAGAGTTTTACGTACCGCGACGCAATAAAGTTTTTCCGTACCATGACTCAATCTCAGTTTATCCTACGCGACAAGTACAAGTATGCAAATCAACTGAGGATTTTCAACTCAATGAACATACTGCATCTAAAAGTTAGAACGAATGACAAAAGTGACTAACAGGCGAGGTCGCGCTCTTTTCCAGCCACCAGAGTCGCCGCTGTAATCCAACTCCGGTCGCAGTTTTGTAAACCGGCGTGCATTTCCGCTGGCAATGCTGCTGACATGTATATTAGAACTCACAAAAATTGGATATTAAATATATCAAAAAAACTTGCTGGTATTTGAAGCATTGTTACTGCTATAAGTCTACTCTAATTATCAAACCAGGACAAAATAACAGCAAAGTTTGCGGTTCAAGCTTGCGATAGTAAAAAGTCATTTGCGGTTGCGGAAGTGCAAAACATTACCGCAAAGTTACCGCAAACTTGCGAATTTGCGGTGACGGACCACCCATTGCTATTTTGCGGAATTTGCGGTTGCGAAATAGAGTGTAAATTTGCGGTGCCCAACACTGATAGAGAGACATCACATTGCATTTAACCAGGGGCCGGCAATCTTTTTTATACTTCGGACCGGTTAAAACGGAAAATTTTTCGCGGACCGGCTTTCATAAACACTAATGTTTAGCAATGAAAATGTAAGTCTGCTGCAACGGGGAACAGCAGCAAATTAAAATGTTCGCTGATAATAGATGATATGTTTGATTGCTGCTGTAACAAAGCTGAATTATTGTAGTACTGCCTGTAAACTGGAATTATTTCATCACAAGATGTTACAAACATCTTTCAAAGTATTTAACCTAGATAAGTCACGGACCGGTGGTTATCCACCACTGCACTAACCGTAACGCAAAAATTGGCCTAAATTAGGATTCGAAAAATATGGGAAAACTAAAGTTTTTCTAACGTAGCTTTTACGATATTTTCTTTCTAATCGCTTTGAAAATTTCTAATCTCCTTTGAACGTCACAAAAATTGCTATTTTTTTGAAAAAAAATCACTAAATTAGTTGAACTTTACTCTCGTCTTCAGAACTCCGTTTTTTTTTCAAGGACTTGAGCTAGCCAATACCGGATACGTTACCTAAATTCAATCCAAAACCAAAACCCACGGTATTTTTCAATACTTTTAGATAATAATATCATAGTTGCTATGAAATAATCAAAAAGTATAATTTACGATGATATTTCAAAGAATTCTGAGAAAAGAACAGCTTGGTGTAAAGGTAGTCGAGAAGCGTAATCATGTAGAAGTCTTGTTACTTGAACCAGAACTACTTGAAGTAAAGTACAAAATATTGACCAAAAAAGTACTTGAGTAAAAGTAAAAAAATAGTCGTTTTAAAAGTACTCAAGTACAAGTATTTCTGAAAGGATTTAAGCAAAATAAACAAACCGTTCAAACGACAAACTGTAGTCTATGACAAGTAGTCGACTACCTTCACATCGCTGTCACATAATGCTTGTCTTCATCTAACCCCTCACTCTCTCAACAAGTCATGAATCATTACTAATAATTGATGCAAGTTTTTATCATTATATTCAAACCCAGAAGAACAATAGCAAAAATTTGAGATTTTAAAATCAAGCCACGTAGAATTTATTTGGAATAATTTCATAAAATCATTGCTAACTTAACTTAAATAAACAATTGCCGGCAGAAAACTCAACCCTTCTGACGAATTCCTGGATTAATTTACAACTACTGTACTTTGTACTCTTCTACATCAAAATGCTACTGAAGTAGCGGTACTTCACGCTAAAAGTAAGCAAGTAAAAGTAGAAAGTATCCAAAAATTTCATTCCTTTAAAAGTGCTCGTTACCGAAAAACTCTACTTGAGTAGGCTACTTAAGAAGTGCTACTTTTATTACTTTATATCTTTGGAAAAGAAGTCATTTAAGCAAGCAATCAGGTTTGTGTTTAAAAAAGTGCTTAAAAGTTGGGATTCATTAGTGGACGTTTGCACCGTGGCCCTAACTATATTGAAGTTAAGGCCTTAAAATTGACCATTTCCATGTTTAGAATTTAGTTATTCCTGTTTACGAGTTACAGCTGTGAAAAAAAGTCATTCCCATTTACGACTGTAAAAAAATTAACCCTCATCGGTTTCCCAGGCCCAGAATTTTTCTCAACGGCCCTGCCACTGAAATGTGGCACAGTATTGAGTTGAGCGTGAAAGTACTATCTAGATAAGGTTAACTGACGAGAGGGGTTTTCTCAACACAGCAGTTGTATAGCCTATTACGGCTACGATTTTTGTGAGTCGGTCATCTTGACAAGTGGGGTCGTAATGTAAATTATGGGAATTGATTGCTGCATGGCCGCAACAACCGGTGATATTTGCGAGAGTGAACCAACTTTGAACGATACAACTTATTTGTCATTGTATGTAATGTATCAGCGTTGCTCCATGTCTCACTGAACTACTGGTTTTCTATTTGAGGGCGCGCCAACCTATAGCTTAGTTGTCGTTAGGAGTATACAAAGAAAGCCAGGATTAGAGCAATTGCATGTTTTGGGAGTGAAGAAACATAATTTAGCGATTTACGAGTCTTAACAAATGCAAAAGTTTTAACAAGATTAATTGCAGTTTAATTGTAATTACGTCTTTTTTCACCAAGTTGCCTTGACCAGGAGACAGCGAATGAACCTTTCGCTTTATGAGTCAAGCTGTCACCTGCCCCTTGTCTAGTATAACACACGATTGAGGCTTCAATCTAACTTTTTAATTGCTGAACGTCAAGCAGGGAAGCTGAGAATACCAATTTTTAAAGTCTTTGGTTTGACCCGAAAAGGAATTGAACCCGGGTCTAAATATCATTTTAGTGGCAAAACCCTATTCACTCGACCATTGACCGGTTATGATATGTAAGATCACTTGGAAAACAATTAAATGTAGGAATATAAGGGTAAGATGAGAGCAACCAATTAGCTTTTTTCTCGTTCTCCCATAATATAGAATTAGCTCTTCAATTTCGGATAGTATGGTTCAATCAATTTTTCACTTGCAGAAACTCGATGGTTTGTGGAGTACTGCGGCTGTCATCCACTGTTGCATCATGTCACTCATAATCGGGATTGCTCTGATTCCACATCGAACAACCGATTTTTGGATGGGATCTCTCTTAGCTGGCATTATCATGGATATAATGTTTTTCTTTGAAGCGGTTATGTTCTGGCGAGAGTTTCGGATAAGTCGGAAATAGCATGAGCTGGCGCTAACCGTTTGATGTTTTTTTGAAAACCATATTTCTAAATTATAAACTTGTAGTTTTGTACTTGAAATTGATAGACTGGCAATATCACTTTGTAACTGAATGGCAGAGACTGGTCTAAGGTAACTTTTACAACTATTATCTGTACTGTACCTTCAAAAATTTTGAAAAAGTGTTGTTTTTGTTATTAGCCGTCGTTATTTTTTCCATTTCTTTTGCCAATGTTTGGTGAAAATATTGTTTGACAGATGTTTTTGTATGGAATGGATAAAAATATTGTTTGACTCCGTCAAATTTATGATCAACACTAAGAATGAAGTCATTTATGAAATTATAAAGTAAGCAAACAATAAAAAAGGCGTTCAGGTCGAAAGTTTTTTTTGTTCAATTTTTTCTCAACAAATTTTGACAGATCTGAAGACCAACTTCACCATATTTGAGCTTTCTACGACCTTCCGTTCCTGAGATATAACAGGTTAGATTTCCCCTTAAAAAGGTTTTTTCCCCGTAGAAATTTTGCCAGGGTTACCAATTCAAAACAAAATTTCAAAAATTGACTGCATGTTATTGATTCTCCATAAATATTTTGCAACAGAGCTATTGCAAAAAAAGAGCAGGTTTAAAACTGTAAAATTTGCTGCTTTTCAATAAATGTGAGCCAGCTTTCCAAAAGTCTATCTTCTGTCACGATACTGATAAAATGGCAACACTAAAGTAAGTGGAACACTTTTTTAAACTGCAATTTTGATTTTTTTTTGAACTGCAATATCTTGAAAACGGAAAGGCGTAGAAACTTCAGATTTGGTGAGAATGCATTTCAGGCTTATCCCAACATTTTGATCAAGAGTGAAAAGCTTGACTTAAATGCCCTTTTAACTAAACAAAGAGTCCGTGATTAGACTAGTCATTATCAATCACATTATTTCCAAGTCGCACAGTTTCCGTACTTCACTTCAAAAATTAGTTTTGCATCCAGCAGAGGGCGCAAAATCTCAAATGCCTGCAGCGCTTGCTTTAACCCTGTTTTATACGGAGAGGTTATTTTTGCCCCAGCTCTCGTTTTCGTGACAAATCCTTTCAGAAACAGGCTTATTTTCTACAAACCAACTTGATTTTGAGTCAACTTTTATCACAAATAACTCCTGAAAATTTGAAATTGTTAAGATAACGGAACGTTTTGCAATTTAAAGGTTCACCGAAGTTAATTTCCGAAATCTGAGCATTTTTCGCCCAATAGTTGTTAACTTAAATGATACTACAAGACGTTTTTGTGACGTAACTACTTTGACTTTGGCATTTTATGATTTAATATCAAAAAACAAACCTTTGTACAAAATTTGAACTGCATGTGGTGTCATCGCAAAAATGACGTCGTTTTTTGAAAATATGGCCTATAAACTTACGGCTAAATGTTGGCTGTTGTATTCCTTTCGTTGAATTCTCGGGACAGATACGCAATGAATTTATGATACGCTATGTATTTATGCTATTTATCATTATCAGAGTTGGAGTCCTAAGGACGTCCTTGGCCTGGAGGACGTCCTCGAGGACACATTTTCAAGTCCTTGGCCTCGAAGCTCAAGTCCTTGGCCTCGAAGCCTGTAAGTCTTCGAAAATGCCCTGTCCTCGGCTCGCAGACAGAACTATTTTTGATTGGTCAAAAAGGAAAATAACCAACGAAAATTAACCTAAACTTCTCGCATATTCATTTTTTTTCCTTGTTTGAAAAATAACACAATGTGACGGCGAAGAAGTCATAGTGAGCCTAATTTTAAATGGCATTGTGTAAAAGCTTCTAATCGGAGAATGAAGGGGCAAAAGACAGTGTAAAATAGTTCTTTTTATTTCTGCCAATATTTCCGGTGAGGGAGGTTTAAACAGGAAAACAGCAAAGCACTACAACAATCCGGGACTTTACCAAGAGAAACGGGGTCCGGACACAACTATTTTGGAGTTGCTAATGCTAAAACATGACTGTACCTATCTGAGCGTGGACACAGAAGAAAGTACGTATGTCTGCATGTACGCATAGTATTGAAATGTATAATACAATTACCAGGGATAGCCTATTACACTAAAAATATTATTATATCCCTGATAACTAACAAAACGTATCTTGAGAAGCCAACCCATGTTCTGAAAATACACGAGCGAATATCGTGAAGAATTTATTTTGAGATAAAAAAGAACAACTCTAATCACTGGCAAGCGGGCTGGGGTCAAGGCTACATCCGCTGAGCAATTTTTGTGTTAAAAAATGCCGCTAAGCATCTCAAATAATAAACTACTGAATCAGAATAAATGCTGCATTAAGAATTATTAAAAAAGTAACTATGAAATTAAATTAAATTAAATAATTTTCGAATGCCTGGAAAGATGCGCGCTGCACGTAATCAATTTTTATACGACGTCATGAAAATACGAGTAGGCGAAGCTTCATCATACAAAAAATTTGTGCATTTTTAGAAAAAACTAATGATTTATTAGTTTTGCGTTTTTACAAAGGTAGTTATTTTGAAGGTGGGCTCCGGGGCGAATGTCTCCAATGCTTTTCTCTTTAATACGGCCCTGTTGGATCCCCAGGTTATTTTTGGCAGTTAAATACCTTATGTTAAATTTTACAAAGTGTCTTTTGGCGACTAAAACGTAAGCGCTCATTCATTGATAGGCAATAGAAGCAAGACTACAGAGCAGTGTTTCTCAATCTTTTGCGGTTCCCAACTCCTTTTTAGAGTTTCATGCAACCAACGATCCCTTTCTGCGCTACTTTTTGCGCGAATGAAAATTACCACAAAAGCACTTCAAAGATATTAATTTGAAAGCTTCTCAATTTTACAACCCCAAAGCCAATTTAGTGATTCGTAATTTAGTGTTCGATAAAGCCAATGTCATATCATCTTCAACTTTCCTTCAATTTTGTGCTTTCGTTTTGATTTGTACGAAAGCTGAAAAGCCGCTCTCCCTGAGGTATGTTGTGGCAAAAGGAAGTAATATTCGAAAATCTAGTTCGGATACTTGTGGGTAGGATTCGCGCACAGCACACAAAAACTGAGAGAGTGCCAAAACATCCTGAAAAACATCACGTGCGGACGAATCATTTCGAAGATCATAAAATTGGTCTTGTAAGTTGTAATTCATTGGGAACATCACTAACATCCAAAGCAGTCGAGTACGGATTTCTTGCTCTTTAAGCTAAGGAAAATATTGTTTGAACTCAGTTTCAAGAGATTGAAGGTCTTGAAACATGTCTTCAAACGTTCAACGAGTTCTTCATCTTCTTTAACAGCATTTGGCAAACATTCAACCATGGCGATATTCCCTTGTATCACTTAGCAATTTCAAATTTGGCTATCCAACTAAGCTGCTGCACATAGTATTGAAATATTAGCATTGCAATAGTACGCCTGCTACCGCTTACAACTTGCTATATTCGATATAATTCAAAAGCGATCGCTGCAGAGATTTCGAAAATTTCGGAATTCTTTGCGATTAAGGAAATATTTTACAAACAACTTCACGACCTTCCTGTAAAGACCTTCGCAACCCATAAGGGGGTCGCGACCCCCAGGGTTGAGAAATGTTGCTATAGAGTATAGAGAGACATCACATTACACGTAACCAGGGGTCGGCAACCTTGTTTGTACTGCGGACCGGTTAAAACGGAAAATTTTTCGCGGACCGGGTTTCAAAAACACTAATGTTTAGCCAGAGGTGGACAAAGTAGTCGAAAAATCTACTTAAGTAGAAGTATTGTTACTTACTCAAAAATGCCTTTCAAGTAAAAGTAGAAGTATGGCGAAGCATTTCCACTTAAGTAAAAGTAGGAAAGTAGTCAAAATTAATCCTACTTAAGTAATGAAAGTAGAAAGTAATTTCGAATTTCACGTGTTTGTTTATTCTTCGAAGGTTTGCTGTTGTGACGCTTACGATCAGTGTTCAAGCAAAGCCATACTTACGGTAGCATATCAAAAAATCAAAGTTTTATTATTCTCTTCAAATTACACCGAAGCGTGTTACGAATACGATTTAGTAGGGACTCTGGGCTCATCTCCGCGCCTGGACAACACAGCTTGAGAAGAAATGTCGCAGCGATGGCGAGTCGTTAGCAACACTGTTCGTTAACCGGCAAGAGAATTGAACCCCAGACGGGCCGCAGCAAACGCAACGCCGTTAACCGCTAATCTTTTGCGTATGAACCAGGAGTAATGCGCATGTCTAGTTTGACTACTGTACCATGCTAATCAGGGTTCGGTATGTTTTTTTTTTTTAGTGAGACTGAGTCAACACCTGGTATTTGATGCAACGCAAAAACACACTACCCTAGATGACCTGTAAATGAATCGGCGTAACTATTTAGTAAGTTTCGTAGTACTGTACAGTAAAACAAACTCGATACGTACTTATTGTACACGTTGTGAGGTGGAATAATGTTTACTTCGTTATTGTACACGTTGTGAGGTGGAATAATGGCTAGGTGTTTACTTCTACTTTACATAAAAGTCATTACCACTCAAGTAGCGTTACTTCGAGAGGATTTTACTTGAAGTAAAAGTAGAAGTATCAGAAATGAAAAATACTTAAGTAAGTCGCTCGTTACCGAAAATACTACTTAAGTAGTCTACTTAAGTAGAACTACTTCGTTACTGACCACCTCTGTGTTTAGCAATGAAAATGTAAGTCTGCTGCAATGAGGAACAGCAGCAAATTAAAATGTTCGCTGTAAATTGATGATATATTTGCATTGTTGCTGAAACAAAGCTGAATTATTGTAGTACTTCCTGTAAACTGAAATTATTTTATCACAAGATGTTATTTCAAAATATTTAGCCTGGAAAAGTATTCGGTAACGAACTCTCCACGGACCAGTGGTTGCCGATCGCTGCACTAAACCGCAAAGAAAAAATTGGCTTAAAATTAGGATTGGGAGAATTTGGGAAAAGTAAAGTTTTTCTAACTTAACTTTTACGGTATTTTCTTTCAAATCGCTTTGAAAATTGCTAATCTCCTTTGAACGTCACAGAAATTGCTATTTAAAAAAAAAAATCACCAAAATAGTTGAACGCATGCATTGGGACTTTGCCCTCGTCCTCCAGAATCCCGTTTTTTTTTCAAGGACGTGAGCTAGCCAATACCGGATACGGTACACAATTCAATCTAAAATAAAAACTTACGGTATTTTTCAATACTTTTATATACTAATATCATAGTTGCTATGAGATATTCGAAAAATATAATTTATGATAATATTTTAAACAATTCTATGAGATTAAAAATTCGACTAAAAAGAAGTCGTTTAACAAGGCAATAAGGTTTGTGTTTGAGAAACTGTTAAAAAAGTTGGGATCCATAATCAGTGGACGTTTGCACCGCGGTCCTTTAAAATTAGCCATTTCCACGTTTAGAATTTAGTTATTCTCATTTACGAGTTAGGGACTGGATTCATTACCACGATATTGCTACGGAACGTAATCAATATTGCTTTTAACGCGTAAAACTTCACACTGACATTCATCATTAATTTTTAAGAAACTACTATTTTCGAATTATCATCAAAAACTTAACGAAATATCATCAAAAATCTTAAACACTTGCGCGCTTGGCCTTGGCCTCGACCATTCCTGTCCTTGGCCACGAAAGGATCTGTCCTCCAAAAGTCGGTCCTTGGCCTCGGATTTTTTTTTTTTTTGTAGTCGTTGGCTTCAAACGTATTGGGTTTTCCACTCCAACTCTGGTATTTATGTGATACGCTATGCAAATCAGAGTTGTAAACGCGCCGACTAGTTCAAGCCCAAACCCGAAAATATAAGCCCGAACCCGAAAACTAATTTGAAGAACAAATCATGCCCCAAAAAAACGAAAGTTAAGTCAGGTCTGAAAAATTCAGCAATGTTGCCAAGTTATTTTAATTATATTTTTGTGCACCTAAGACAAAAAGCACGTCTCAGGCCCGAATTAAGCCCGAAATTTTGGTCAACTTTAGGCCCGAACCCGGCCCGAGCAGGAACCCGGCCTGACTTACAACTCTGATGGATATTGTTTGTCAAATTTCTTCTTTGCGTGAGCGCTGTACACAATTACGTAACTGCTGTGTAAAAAGAAGTAGATTCAAGTGCCAATTAAAAGTCTAGAACTTTGAAAGATGCAATACGGTAAACAGAAAATATTTCCTTGATAATAGTGCGTTAAAAGATTTGTACAGAATGCCTTTGAAAAAGCAGATCGTTGGCAGACATTGGAGTTTTGAATCTATTTTTTCGATCAGACTTTTAGGTCAATTGTTGGATTTTGTGTATTACTGTATTTTTATATTTTAAAAATTTTGCGGTCATTTTTGCGATTGCAAGGGAGGCAATTTTCGGGATGGTATTCAAAAATATGTAATTATTTTTTTATTTTTTTGAGTCATTGTGACCAAAATGGTTGATTTTTTTTTGGTTATTCACTAAAAATCTAGGTCAATGACCGTTAAATAACCAAAAAAAAAAAAAAAACTACAAACAAACGAACAAAATTTGAATCTTTGACAAGGTCAACAGAAAAGCATAAAATTTTGAAAAATTACTAGTGGCATTTGCAATGATCTAACCTGCGATAAATCTCGAAACAGTTAAACATATTAGCTGATAGCTCATTTTTCGACGTTAAAAAGGCTTTTGAGAATCATTTATGTATTTTGATGGGTGTACCTTGAGAAAATTTTGCTTTCAAGTATTTTAATTTTTTCAAACCTTATCAGGTTTTTCGAAAGTAAATTTTTGTCAGTGTGATAGCAATTATACTACCTAAGAAAAATATTGTCAGGCAAAAGCGAAATTTTTCAGTCATTTTGAAACAACAAGTCAGTACAAAATTATCCACGATGAACTGTAAATATGTGCTGGGAAGAAGCTTGATTTAGCTATCATTGTTAACATAAGAACTAAAAATCGATATACTAACCATAACCAAGACCTCCTTCTACTAGCCATAATTCTTCAGAGCATGCCCAAAAATACTGACATTCAGACTATTGGGCTGATGTTCCATCAGCAGTTTGAGATAACACGATTAACGTGGCAGCCAAAAGAGAAATCAATATCAAGGAAAAAATTTTAAAAAAATTGTCAAACATTGCAAACATTTAAGGGTATAGTTTTTGAAAAGTTACCTTAAATGTCCGACTTTTCTTCACCAACAAACTTAATTCGTATGATTGGGTGTGTCACTTACTGTTTATATGTTATGCTGTACGTAGTTATTTTTTTCTGTTTTAATGGGTAATTTGGATATGATTTTTCAGTGAATCATAAGATTTTTCGGTGCATGGGTGTGCCAGGTTTTTGAAAATATTAAGCAAAAAGAAAGTGGTATTCGTCATTAACATGTAAAAGTTCATCTCTTCCAACATCAGGCATTTGCGCACACACAAAAAAATCATAACCCTAATGTTCATGGCCCAAAGCGTCAGTCAGGCGTGTAGAAGTATAAAATCCCCCATTCTTGAGATTCAAGAAGTCATTGAATTGCAAAGTTTGGTTTGTAAGTTTCTCAACTGCAGCAACTACATATGTGCAGTGCCGTCGCTTTGGCGGGCCAGGGGGACCGTGCTCCCCCTGACGACTGCTTGTGTATCCCCATTTCGGTTTACTCAGAACACGTTTTTGGAACATCACGTAAAGACAAGACAACAAGCAACAATGGAAAAAGGAATAATAACGTTGAAACATAGTTCTCGTTCGAAGTTTTCTCCATTCTTCGCGAAATTGCTGGCCACCAACTGCTGTACGTACTGTAAATGTAACCCAATAATCTGTCTTATCAACACGCCTTTATGGATGTGTCACGGAATGCGGATGTAACCTTACAGAATCGTTATCGGTACTTTGTTTGTGATTATGTACTGAAAAAATACGTGAAAACATTTTTTAAAATACTAGTTGTTTTTATTTTTTTAGAGCACACTCAAAAATTTTTTTAGGTCCCAGCCAGTAGCACAACCAGGGGAAAAGGGGCTAAGGAGGCTTTAGCCCCCTTTAGCCAAGTCACTTAGAAAATTTAACCCCAAAATACAAGCATTTAAACGTGTTTTGGACTTGACCTTAAGTACAAGGGGGCTGAAGGGGCTAGGCAATTTAATTCTTTCAATAAATTCTAAAATTTAGCAATTAATTATAGTTATTCATATCGCTTTAAAAACGTTCAAAAAGTGATTGAAATGGCGTTAAAATTGCTATTTTTTCTCGCAAAATCACGAAAATCACCCAGCGGCTCGGGGCTCTGACCCAGGCCCCCTCTGGCGCTTGAGTTGCATCAGTTTGTTCAGCATGGGGCCTAAATTAGACAATTTTTGTGGAAAAAAATTTACTTTGGTTCAAGTTTCCTCCCTCATAGCAAAATCCTGTTTGCGCTTTTGGTCGCATTCACTGCTACTGAGAGATTTTGCAAACAATTATATGGGCCGCATCCGAAACGAGTTAAGAAACGCTGCTGGCCTTATGTGTCTCTTTTTTTCAGACATGAATACGAAATTTTCAAAACAGCAAAACTTTGCTGCCCTACAATATCAGTTTTTATGTGCAAAAGTTTAGTTTATTTTAGTGCCCCCCCACTTTCGGCTGGTGCTCCCTCACTTTGTTTGCTCTAGCGACGGCACTGCATATGTGGCGTGCTGGATTTGACCATCATGTAGTAATAGCAATTGACATCATTAGTACACTGAAGCTCAGCCAGCGCAAGACGTAAGTTACGTAAAATGGTCGGCAACCTTTTCGCTTACGCCGGCTGCAGTAACTGGGCCGTCAAAAACTCTGAAACAGGGTCGACCTCAAATCTGAGGCAATTTTTGGCCGAATTACTGCTGAAGACCAAACAAAAGGTCTCTACCGAATTTTGAAGTAGTATTTTGTCAAATTGGTGGTGAAGTCAACAAAAAAGAAAGGTTTTTTACCATAATTTGAGGTATAGTTTTAAACCCGGTTTTCGTTACTGGCCGTCGTCTATTTCCAGCGGTCACGTAGGGTATCATAAAAAATAACGTGGCGGATAGATCCATGAGATCGCGGGCGGGATAAAATTCCTTGGACAGCAATTATTGCCGATCCCTGATTTAGTTGAATCACTTGTTGTGACACAACAGATGATAAAACATTTGCAAACTTCTGCCCAAAACGTAACTCTTGACAACCATGACGAAACCAAAAAAAAACAAAAAAACAACGGAATAATGACAAAAATCGAAATTATCGAATCACAGATTTTGACAAAAAAATCTGCGATTTTTGCGATAATTTCGAGTTTTTTCATTATTTCAGTATTATTTTTTGCGTGTTTCGAATGGAATTTTTTGATGTGAATTTTTTGCGTATTTCGACTTTTCGATGCAACCGGCCAGTTGGTCGAGCGGTAACGCGTTTGTCTTTCGAGCGGGAGGTCTGAGGTTTAAATCTCGGATCGGTCAAATCGGACACAGTGTCGCCAACGGCTCGTCACCACTGCAACACTTCTTCCAAAAGAGTTACGTTGCTCGGGGGGGAATAACGCGAAGATGAGACCCGCAAACTCGTTACACGCTTCAGCGTAATACAGCGAGTATAAGATGATGGATTTGAGTTGCGTTGCTCGGAGGGGAATAACGCGAAGATGAGACCCGCATACTCGTTACACGCTTCAGCGTAATACAGCGAGTATAAGATGATGGATTTTAATATTGGTTTTTGAATTTTAATTTTTGAATTGGGATTTTGAATTTTAATAGTTTCAGTATCATAGTGCTGTAACGTTTTGTGGTGTCCGCTCCTACTCAATGTTATCGTGGACCTTTTATTTGTAACCCTGACGCCAATATAATGTTTTGTACCTGTATACCGGTATCATTTTTTAAAGAAATAAAAAATAAATATTATCATAAACATTAAAGACTCGAACGTTTCAGGACTAGAACCTTTATGCCTATAGGAGTAACTCTACAGAAAGATCAGCTGATCATCCCTGTAAGCCCAAATAACAATTCAACTTACAGTTTAAAGAAGTACAAGTTAAAAGTTTTCAAATTCGGCCTCAAGGAGGTTTAAATCATAGACCATGAGTATGAAAACTGTTGTCAAAGCAATTCCTCGCTTGGTGATTATTCTAATGGGGCCGCTTGCTCTCGCGATGGCCTGAGCGGATCCTAAACCTGAAATCATGCCATGGTTGAAGACGGTGTATCTTATTTCAGCAGTGGTGTCGTTTATCTTGTACATTGCCATGCAATTACAAGCAAACTGTCAAAACAATCAAAATCAAGACCATCAAGACACTTTTAAAGTAAGCTGTTCGAACAATGAAAACTAGGTTCCATCAAATCAAGACAGAATCCAAAAATTTTTGAATCACTCTCACTAAAAAACTGATTGATGACCAGGTAGATAGAGCGTCTGCGACAGAGACCGTGTAGAGTCGGATTTGATTTGCGGTTGGATCAAACCAAAGACTATAAAAAGTAATATTTAGAACTTCGCTGCTTTACGTTCAGCATTGAAAACGACAGTGTGATGTCTGCATGTATAGTTCGTGCGGTAGGTAGGTGGTCTCTGGAAAGGTGGCAGGGCCCCAACTAGGGGGGGACAAAAGGAGGCGGCGCCCCCTAAAAAAAATTTTTGACCCCCTAAAATGCTCAGCATGCCCACCCAAACCCCTCTTCTCCTAGCGGCAGTTTCAAGATGGTGGCTTTTTTGTTGGAAACCAACAGAAAACTAGGAAAAAAGTAGAACAATTTGTTGCAAGATGACCTTTTTTGAGATCAACAAAGAACTCGGAAAAAAGTATCCCAATTAACCCAAAAATTTTGGCCCCCCCCAGAAACAAATTTTGCCCTCCTAAGAACAACGTTCTAGTTGCGGCACTGAAATGTACTCGTTTGATTCGAAGACCGATTGATCCCATCGCTATCTCTTTTCTGTACCACAGCAACTTGGTAATTAAAAATATGGTTACAATTAATTGCAATAATTTCGGACACTCAAACTAGTGATAAGTTTAATCAAAATTTCAGTGATTGAAATTTTGAAAAACAAATTTAGGTGATTCTCTTGCCATTGATCAAAAATCTTTAACAATCGAATACTCAGTTTTGTATATTTTTATGGAGGCGGCTGTTTGTAAAATATTGGTTATTTATTAAATAGAAAGTTTTATTTACGAGATAATAGTTACCATTCAAAAATAGCCATTATTTATTATAAAAATCGCTATATTTTAGTATTTATTTTTTAGTGACTATTCAATAAATAAACCGCGTCATTGCGCCGGGCAACACAGTTTCTTTCGAGGAAATGTCGCAGCGATGGCGAGCCGTTGGCAACACTGCGTCCGATGTGACACGACCGAGATTCGAACCTCAGATGCTTGAAATTCACCAGTTCACTCAAACACTTCACCCAAGCTGGGGGCGTTTTTCAACGCAAGAAAATTAGACGAGGCTTTAAATTCGAATCCTATTTTTTAGCAAAATGCTGTTTCGCTCCTGGTATGGCCAGCATTATATTATTTATAATTAATTTTCCTCTCACGGTCAGACTCCTTCAGCTGAATTTTGTACTATTTCTAAGAGGAGGAGCAGACTCGGCGACCGTGTCACTTGATTAAGCGACGTTCTTAATTCGGTCTTTCGCTTTTTCTCGTCGTGGTAAATCGCATCGTGGAATGTTTGCTGAATTTCCGATGTATTTGTTTTTGCTCGGTAATAAAAGATTAACTACTACTACTTTTGTTTATGTTATCAGTGTATAATATAAGCGTTGTCCCATATCGGCATCATTAGTGTGAATCAAATTCCAAAGATTATGATTTTTTTATCTTTTTTTATCTGTTGGCGCGCTAGCCCCGTAGGTCAGCTGATTTTTACTAATTAAATTTTACGTCTTTAGGACAAAGGAGGCAGAGACGGAAGCAGTTTATAAATTGCATGTTTTGGGCGTGGCAAAACAGAATAAGCGGTTTACGAAACAGATTTAACAAGATCAATTAAAGTACAATAAATTAAACTTTGAATATAAGAGTGTATAGTTTAATAACTTTTTTGATTAGATACTCGAAGGTCTGTGGAGCACTGCGGCTTTCAACCACAGTGCTTCGTCATGTCGCTTGTATTCGGGGTTGCTCTGATTCCACATCGAACGACCAATTTTTGCATGGGATCTCACTGCTTGGATTATCATGGAAATAATGTTTCTGGTTGAAGCGATTATGTTTTGGCAAGAATTCCTGAAAACAGCGTGCGCCCCGAATAGACAAACCCAACCCCGAAATTGATTTAAGGCCTAAACCAGGCCAGAAAAAGCCCAAAAATTAAGTTAGGTCAAAAAACGAATTTGGTTTGTTCCTTATTCTTTCTTTTAAATAATTTCAGTCTGATGTGGCTAAATAGCACTACGTACTTGTTTAAAATTATTGATGGATTGTGAAGCATTAATAATATAAATGTTTACCAATAAGCGTAGTGATGCTTAAATGAAGTCTTCATTCGGGTTTGCAAGGTACAGTATCTTGATTATGTTTTTATGAGCAGAAAATTTGAAACTTAAGGCACGTACCAGCCCGGATTAAGCCCGACATTTTGTCAATTTCAACCCCAATCTGTCTAAAAAAGCCTGGCCTGACTTACAACTTTGGGCCAGAGCATGAGCTGGCCTTTTGATGTATCCAAGGACGCAACAACATGACCAGTGTGAAATGACACCTTTACCTACTTGAAACGAAATTGATACGAACTGGCGATATCATCTTGTAACTGAACGACAGCGGCGAGTCCATGGTGCGATATTTTTTGCATAGCATTGTTTTTGTTAAAATCCGTCGTTACTTTTTTCCATTTTTTTAAAACTTAAGTTGATGTTTTGTACGATTATTTCTGATATGAAATGGACTGAAATTATGTGACTCTGTCAAATTTAAGATAAGCACCAAAAAAGAGGTCAGTTATCAAAATAAACACCACAATATTATTACTTGTAAACATTTTCAAGAAATTTATCTTTTATTAAATGGCAGAGTGGAAGGGCTTGTTAATCTTGAGAAAATATTAAATACTGTATCACCAAATAGCCGTACATCATCAAATAATTGGAGCGATCAACGCTCGCGTCGTGTGGTTCTTGGTTTTTACTCGGCCATTTTCCAACTAACGAGTGCGAAATTTCAGACTTTTGCTTATAACTCCAGAACGGTTTGATTTAGCAACATGAAATTTTGACAGCAGTTTGAGATTAATGAGTTGCATGTTTGTACCAAATTTGAGGCAATTGGCCAAGTGACTTTGGTTTTAGAACCAGAAAACCGCTCCGAAAGTTTGGTGTAAAAAGCGGTCTCATTCAAAAACGGCTTAAATACGGCAAAAAATATTTCACACGGTTGTATGTCTTAAGATACCCTTTCATCCCAACCAGCCTACCCATCCTAACCAATTTTAGGGGGATGCCACTCCCCTGGGGACCCCCCAAAAAATGGACCCCCAGAAATCAATTTTTTGAACGGCTTAACTTAGCGTACCAGTGTTTTTTGATATCGATAGATATTTGAAAGACAAATATTTTGAAATAGTTTGTGGGTGCCACTCCCCCCGAGGACCCCCAAATGGACCCCCCAAAAATGAATTTTTTGATCGGTTCAAGCTGGGGTGCCAGTTTTTTATGATATCAGCAGATACTTAGCAGGCACATATTTTGACATAGTGTGGAGGTCCCACTCCCTCCCCCCGGGGACACCCCAAAATGGACTCCCAAAAATTAATTTTTTGAATGGCTTAAGCTAGGGCGCTTGTTTTTTTGAAATCTGTAGATATTGGCGTCGGTCGTTCAAAAGGGTTGCTACTCAGCAAGCTCTCATCTAGTTGGTTTTGTATTCAAAAGGCTAAAAGATGAAAAAAATTCAATAATCCTCACAATGCTTGCTTGAAGGCTCACTAAAAAAAATGTCTATTTTTTCGAACTCAAATCACTTACCCGGAATCAAACACTGCTGTCGTTGTCTGACTATTTTCGCCTAAGCGTATCAAGATTTAAAGGGGGTAAAAAAGCATTCAGCCAATTCTGGTAGTTTACAGTAGGTAAAAGCGAAATATAATTTTGAAATGTTTCGTTTTCATTTTGGGGCAGTGGCTGCGAAAATATTCAACCAAAACAAAGAAATATTCCCCTTAAAAGTTTTTGGAAACCCTGAATCTGTTTTCTCAGCCTGCACTTTCGGGGAAAAAGAGATACCTAATAATGTTTACCCTTCCACTCCAGCTGTTACGCTGGGATCGAGAACAAATTCAGGGTTTCCAAAAACTTTTTAGGGGGATATCTTTTTGTATTGTTGAATATCCTTGTAACTGCATCCCCAAAATGAGAACAAAAAATTTCAAAAATTTTATTTCAGTTTTATCTATTGTAAACTACAGGAATAGGATGGATGCTTCACCCCCTTTAACGCGGACTGGTCATCTCCACGTCATTGCTCTTCGCAGGTGACAATGCGCACAGTTCTTTAGGGAAGAAGTTGAAGCGATATTATTCTATTGGCAGCGTTGCTATGGATTAAGCCAACCCGTAAGTCGAACTCAGTTCATCCTATCTAAAAGCGATTGTGGAAGATCTGGATGCATATTCGCGGTGTTTGTTCAATAAACTGTAACCTAAAAATATTCTTAGGTAATTTGCACTTTGGTATCTTCATGAAGTCGTTTGCAGTATTACGACAGTAATGTTATTTCATTCGGTAAATAGCTGCGCAGTCATTGTATTTTCAGTTAGTACTGTACGACACATTGGCTAACGTGGATGATAAAAGCCGACTTCAACTATTTTAAAAAAAGGTTTTTGAAAACTTTTTTGTTTTTTAATTGCACAGTTTTAATATCTGAATTTACATAGCGATGCAAAAATAAAATTGCACTTTTTCACGTAATTAAAAACTACTCTCGCGACCGACTAGTGGAACGCCCTTTGAGGAAAAATTTGGAAATGAAATCCATTGCCTGCGCGGTAAATGCAGTACTACTATACCAACCTATTTTCCTCATGGACTTTCGTTAATCACTCTATTGTAGATGTCTCGTAATAATGAAGCAAATAGCCCTCCAGCTTGTTGGGCTGCTCTTGAGCCTACTTGAAAGTAATAAGTCCTTTTCAAACTAAAAACTTCTCCATTTACGAGCAGCAAATTAGGATAGCAACATTGTGTTTTGAGCTAATAATGTTAGAGGAAGATAAACCAGCAAAGAGAAAGAAACCGGCATTACTGTACTGAAAACAATTTTAAGAAAAGCAAAAATTTCTGATTGAAAAGTGTTTGGAAAATTTACAGAAGGAGTAAAAAATATTAAGTTAAAAACTTCGGATTAGCCTGATGTATGTTTAACTTTGCCTAGTGCAGAACAGAGTTGTAAACGGGCCGACAAGTTCAGGTCCGAACCCGAAAATATAAGCCCGAACCCGAAAATTAATTTGAAGCCCAAATCATGCCCCAAAAAATCCGAAAGTAAAGTTAGGTCTGAAAAAATTAGCAATATTGCCAATTTATTTTTATTATTTTCTTGTACACCTAATACGAAAAGTATGTCTCAGGCCCGAATTAAGCACGACATTTTTGTCAACTTTAGGCCCAAACCCGGCCCGAACCCGGCCCGAACCCGGCCCGAACCCGAACCCGACCCGAAAAACCCGGCCCGACTTACAACTCTGGCGCAGTATGCAATTAAATGGGGGGTCTGCTAGTTGTGTTTTGTTTGCACGTTAATGAGGAGTTAGATTCCCGCCAATCTTTCTTTTTTAATATAGCAGCCGGCAGTTTCTTCTGCATGAGTGGAAAAAATAATGACATTTTTGATTTAAGCAGAGGTTAAAAGACGACAACCTAACCAGAAACCAACCAATAGTTTTTACAAGGGACATTGTTAAAATTGCAACCGTTGAGATCACTGAACTAAGCGTAAAATCGTTCTTTAATATTCGCTGTTGTATCCACTAATTGCATGAATTTAACCCTCTAAACTGAAACTTCTTACTTGTTATCAAAAATTGTCAAGCATGGATTAAAGTTGCCTCTGGTTGGCTATGGAAACCTCAGGAATAAAATATGTGAAAAGTAAAAAGGGCATGCTAAGAATCGGTATCATTTCTATTGGATTTTTAACGTTTATACTAGTGGTGTCTGCACCATATTGCGAGGGAGCTTTGCTCTGGGTTGCATTGGCTTTTCTTCTTTCAGCAATTGCGTCTTTGGGTTCGTTTATACTCTCAGTGAAAGCATGGACCCAAAAAATTCAAATTGGAATTCCATATCAGGTAATCATCTACAAAATAGTAACGAGGCGTAAAGTATTTCATAATATAACATCTTTAATCACCAAGTTGGCTTGGCCAGGAGATAGCGAAAGGTACCTTTGGTGTGGCGGCCCTTCTTCCAGCCTATCCCTTGAGGGATCATAATCGTTCCTCGCGGAACGAATTTTTTATTTTCAGTTTGCAGTTTATTTTTGAAATCAATTCACAAACATTTACCAAATTGTAGAATAAGTCGTATTGAATCACGTCGGTTGTTTTCGTGCCACGTTGGCAGCAAAAAGCAAAAGACAAAATATTTTTGATTGCATAATGAAAAACACAAGGGTTGCGCAAAACAAAATCACTACACTAAACGGAGTAAACCGCAGAGGTGGAGTCCTCGAGGACGTCCTTGGCCTCGAGGTCGTCCTCGAGGAGACATTTTGAAGTCCTTTTCCTTGGTCTCGAAGGTCAAGTCCTTGGCCTCGAAGCCTCAAGTCCTCGAAAATTGCCCTGTCCTCGGCTCGGGGACAGCACTTTTTTGGAACCGTTAAAATTTTGTTGGAAAACATCAAAAATCTTGCGGAAAAGTTGCGAAGACCCTTTTTTGTTTTCCGCCGTAGGAGATCGACTGAAAAATTTAATTTTTTTCAAGACCTTTTTTTTTGAGAACACTTGCGCCTGTGTCCTTCGTCCTTGGCCTCGAGCATTCCTGTACTTGGCCTCGAGAGGGTCTGTCCTGGGAAGGGCTGTTCTTGACTGGAGCCTCGAGCCTTGCGTCCTCGACTCCACCTCTGGTAAATCGTTTTCTCACATCGGTATTCGAGTTAAGCTGCTACTACACACGTGAAGGCCTTAGACTGTTTTTTTGATTGCTGAACGTGAAGCAGGGAAGTTGTGAATACCAATATTGGAATTAAATCTTTGGTTTGACCCGACTTGAAATCGAACCCGACTCTACTGTTTCAGTAGCAGACGCTCTATTCCCTTGACCACTAATCGGTTCAAAATTTAAGTTGCCTAAGAACAATTCATCTTTCAATTAATGTCGCTGCACAATTTACTGTACAAGATATGTGCGAAAGAAGATGGAATCCAACTAAGAGCTTATTTCCGAAATATATATTAATCATTGCCCAGCCCCAGCGACATCTTAGATGAGCTGTCTAAAATTAATCTAAAATTTTAAGATGTTACAGCTTTGGAAGTTGAAAAAGATTTTCCGTAAAATATCGCAATTTAATTTGCTCTTTCAAAATTATGGTCTTTAAATGAGCTAGATGCAGACGTCAGAGTCATTTGAAAACTCTCTCTTGTGAAAAGAGGCTTTACGTCTATGCAACCCCATAAACAAATTCCTCTTAATATTAAGAATATTATTTTTCAGGATGTTGACATCTATCTCTCGACCGTTTTGTTGTTTAACTCGTTGTTAGCTAGCTCGGTGCTGGCTATCAACGCCCGAACCACTGTACTGTGGATTGTCGGAGCTGTCTTTGGATTCGGGATGGTGGGACTTTATATTTTTGAACTTCTTCTCTCAAAAAAGATTATTCCCGAAAACTTAAGTGAGTCAATCTGTGCCACAGAAAACTGAACAGATCTGCAGCACCATAACGAAAACTGCGCGCAAATGCTGGTGTGGAAGTTTATCTATTTTAGAACTCGTAATGTTTCAACGTTGTTATAAAAAAGGCAGAAGCAAAATTACACTTTTTTATTTACTGTACTATCGTAATTCAATGTGATAAAAATACTATTTTGCAGAATATATGAAAACTCGTCAAGGAACACTGAAAACCGCGATTTTTGTTTTGGGATGCGTAACATTTTCGCTCCTGGAGGCATCCACATTTCGTTGCTATTATCCGGACGGTTGTGACGTTGCAAGAATTTGGGTTTTTGCTGCCTTTCTCTACTGCTGGGTTGGAAGTTCCCTTCTTTTACTTTTGCGACTATCGTGGCTGTCATCTGGCATCTCTCGTTTCGACACGATTGAATTCACGTGGTCTGCTTTTTGTTGCGTCAACTACCTCACTGCCTCGCTGGTACTCTCTGCTTACTTAAAATGCATTGGTTTTGCGCATTTTGATTGCAGATGTCGGCTGATGTCGAATCTGTTTGGCTATCTCGTTGCGTGCTTGTATGGATTTGACGTCTACCTTTATATCAAGTCAAAAGAGGATTCGGATAACGTCATCAACTCAACTGAAGAAAACTGAAGAACAAAAGCAGCTCAGAACAGTAGTAGAAATAATTTACTCGAGTGATGCTTCGGACTACTTTTGATTTTAACACCACGTCAGAAGAAAAACTTTTTTATGCTATTCTCAAAATCAAAACTAAAAGTGCCATGCCTTTAGCCCTTTTTTAAAGACTTCTTAAATGTGAATACAGCGGAGCTTGATTTTAGTTTCCAAAAGCGATCAAGTAGTTTTGCGATGCTTTACCAGGTTGCGAACAAAAATAGTTACGGTAAAAAATTGAGATTGCTTAAAATTACTGTGTAAGTGCAGTATACCAATTTTGTAAAACCAGGCCCCAGTTGTATCGATCAACGTTACGGTATATTTCGGACTTTCATGGTATGTGCCATTTTCTGTTACAATAATTTTCGATTAAACGAACTTTTTTTTCAGAAACAATGGATCCGTATGTTATAGTTTACCATTACGGAATGGAGCCGGACCATCAATCATAAGTTATTAAGTTCGACTAAAACCTTTTGCGCCAACTAGCGTGCTTAAGTGAAACTTAGTCGAACTCAGTAATAAAAAAATGTAGAAAATTTTCTGCACTCTCAGGCGGGAGAAATTTACTTTAGAGTTTAATATATTATCAATACGCTCAACGTTTTTTTTTCGGCCGTTTTTCACGCATAAAAATAAATTCTATCGTTGTGGTACTTTACCATCTGCTACACTTGTAATTTGTGCATTGTGCAAGTACAAAAATATGTTATTTTGCATTATTTTTGAATACTCTTTATTATTTCTGATACTTTAAGTGAATTTAATTCGTAAAATAAAGAGAAAGAAAAAAAAAAAAAATCAATAACGCAGTGTACACAGACTGTTCGCTGCAATAGGCTATTTTCACAATCAAAGAGTTAAACATTTAAAAATCAATTTAACAATTACTAATTGTTACTATGTTTTATATTGTAATTCGTGAATTTCGCAAGTTTTTTTCAATAAATGTTGCAAAACTGGACACAATATCAATTTACTTCGATTGAATGAAATAGTAGGCCTCGCCTTTACCTTATCTAAATAATGACGGAGGTTCTACAGTAGCGAATAAGAGCATTGACGGTTTCCACAATATGAGTTTTAAAGTAAACATAAAAATAAAGAGATTATTATTTAGAAAAGGTCTTTTGTTGTGTAGCTCAAAGTTACTAGTTCTTGCGTACAATTTACTGTATGAGTGATACATACCTTTTTCACATAAGCTTAGTTGAGCTTAGTTTTTAAATAATTTTGTGCAGCTTGTGGAATCACAGTAAGCTTTTTAAACGAAGACAAATTTAACAACATCAATCTTATGATTTGCAAAGTGTTTATTTATAAAGATGATACCGCAGAGTAGTCACAAAAAATGAAAACTTAAACGCGACTCAAGAAAATAACGGTATTATTATGGTAATGAGATACTGATTGAGGATAATTTTTGATTTTCTTGAAGCGTCATAGTTAGAGCCTCTTTTATTTTGACCTAAAAAAATTTAATTTTGATTTTATTTTAGCTAAATTTTGACTTTATTTTGACCTAAACCGATTTGGCCTTATTTAGCTCCAAATTTTAATAAAAAAAGAAGTGTTGTTATTCGCAAACACGTAAATTTGAAGCATGTAAACCTTCTTCACTTTTCATGCACAGCATTTAGAAAGAAATATCAATCAGTCAGTCATGTGGTTAAAGTAACTCATTGCAGCATGACAAAAACCTAAGAACCTGCTCGCATTTCCAAGTCAATTACTCTTTTTTAAAAACCAGTAAATTTTGGTTTGAAATTTGCTGTTCTCAACTTTTCGCAAATTTTCAGCCTTATTTGCTCTTGAATTTTTATTGGAAAATACATTGACAGTATTTCAATCTTGTTTGGTAAAAAGTTGCGTTGGGTAAAAGTTTTGTCGATTGCTAAAGCTGTGAAAGCAAAGCAGTACACTGAGTACAGTTCTAAGATTTCAAAAATCTGGTTAATTCGTTATTATATACGGTACTGTATTACAAAAATTTACTTTTTGATTTTTGAATTTGGACATATAGTGTTCTTAGTTATTTTAGTCATGCCAAGGCTGGCATTCTTAATTTGTTTTTACTGTAATTTAAAAAAAAAAGAGTTTCTCGTTATTATAAAATTATTTTTATAAAGAAGTTAACCAAGGCAATTGTAATTCGGCATATTGCAGCAATTTGCAGAGGTTTGAGTAGCAAAACTTCATTCAAACATGTATAAAATTGCTCATAACGTTTCTTTGGTTCTCAAATATCCAGAAAAATGAAGTACAGAATAAAACCGTTTGTTTGCTTTTGAAAACGAATTTTTGATCACATACAATTTTGACAAATTTTGACCGAACCCAAAATTTTGACTTTATTTTGACCAGTAAAATACCTAGTTCTTGCGTACAATTTTCTGTAAAACCGGCTCCAAAGCACCCAAAACCAATGTTAGCATACGTTTGATGATATAATAAAGCCCCGAAAAAAATTTTGACTCTATTGATTTTTGCGGCCCCTAGTCATAACAATTAACAAATTTTTGTAGGTTGTGGAAGAAGACAAATACAGGAAGTTTAGTGTATTCGTACTGATAACTATTAAGAAAAAAGTTTTTGAGCAAATTTTAAACCATAATGTTAGAGATATGGCAGAATGAGCTTATACACCTTTTAAAATTCTTATCAAAAAGTGATTTTGATTTTAGTCTCCGTACGATTAGGTTCCCTAACAGCATCGAGAACGCACTACTATTAAGAAAAAGTGCATTTGATAATCCTTTTGCATGATTTCTTTTTAGAAAGCTTAATTTCTGTCATTGTCCTTGGCTCCTAACATCAAAAGTGGAAGTATAAAGTCTGACCACATATTGCTCAATCAATCAATAGTCTCGTATAAGAGTTTTCAAACAAGCTTAAACCAACAAACCGCTGGGGTTAATTAGCTGATGTATGCTTTATTCTTCTATTACAAGAAAGTGGCGCTGGCGCTACCCTTTGGTCGAATCCGCACCCCCTCACGAGTTAACGTTTTTCAAGTTTTCTCGATACGGCGTTTGGTTTCCCACGTAAATTTGCTGCTTGTTCGAAGCCACCAAGCAGAGATTATCATTGTAAAGCGCCACATCCAAGAAAGCAACAACCCACCACGGAGCTGGTTAAACCCAAGATCATGTGATCAAAGTCGTAAAAACGACACCTTTACCCACTCCGCCAGGCAGCCGACAGGCTTGGCCACGGTTTATTTTAGTGAACAATAGATAGTACAGTATTTTTCACAGATTGTAGTAATTACAACAAAATACTTTAATTTGAATTAATCTTAATGGCTGGCGACGAAGGGATTCCTTTTATGAAGAGCAATGAAGGAATAATAAGGTTGCTTATTATTGTGCTGGGGGCACTGGCGTTTATTATGATAGCAGTGGCAGGTTACACTGGGATAATTACGTGGGTGTTGAGCGCCTACATAGTGTCCTGGATACTTTCTCTTCAAACCTACTTTTTCATTGCCACCAAAGTAGCGTCCCATATGAAATGCGGAATAATTTTTGACGTAAGTAAAATTACTCAAAAAATATACTAATGTAACTATATACCCTTCGTTAAATAAAAATTTTTTTACGCAGTTCTTACTCTTAGCTACAGTACATAAACTATGCAGTAGTTTGCCACGATCCACGAATCTGTTTTGCAGGTAAAGACTCAACAAAAAACGATAATTGATTTGCTGTAATCACATTCAAGTAAAATTTCAATATGATTATAGATCTAGTAATACCATCCTGAAGACCAGAGGTGGGCAGTAGACCTGCTGTGGTACAAAAGTACAGCGTTACTGTAACGCTGTGCTTTTGTAGTACCGTTATCGACATCGTTGGTACTTTTTCAAAAAAGTGACGTTTTTGGCATTGTCGTTACTTTTTTAGCACTTCTTAGTCAGTACTCGGTACTTTTGTGTGGAATGGGATTAAAATCATTCAAATCATAGGCGTAGCCAAGAGGAGGCCCAGGGGGCCCGCCCCCCCAATTGAATTGCTGCCAATGAGAAAAATGTCACAAAAAATACTGTAGTTTCTTCAGTTTCAGTTTCCTTTAGCATCTTCGCTTACAACAGTACACGCGTACAGCAGTAATCAACAATAATATTGTTTTAGGAGGCCCGGGCCCCTTTAATTTAATGTTTACCAACTAATTTAAACGTATAATCCCAGTGAAATTAAAAATTTGTATCCTAAAAGTTGCTAACTGAGGCCCTCATCTAACCTTCTTGTGAAAGTAACGCAATAACCAGGGACGGGTTTAACATATGGCACAGTGCCATGGGCCCCGCACTCAGATGGCATTGCCATGACATTTTTTTGGTCTTCATCTGTATTTGGCAGGAAAATATTGCGAAAATCTCAAAGTGCCAGGGGCCCAACTCAATGTAAATCCGGCCCGGGCAATAACATGGTTTGTAGGCGTAACTATCTACTGTACACTTTTCCATAACAATTCACCTCCACCTCGCCAGTTTTTATACAAAAAAATACTTTTGAAAAAAATTTGCACAGTAAGGGGAATGCTCATTGAACAAATTTTTGAATTGGGAGGGCCTGGGCCACCTGGCCGTATATGTATTCCTATAACTGGTTGTTTGCATGACAAAGCAAAAATCTCTAAAGAAAATATTCGACTGGATTGTTATTTCCTGCTCAAATATTGCACGAGGCAATGTACTTTACTTCCCCCTACCTTGGCCAAATCACTTACAAAATTTAACCCCCCAAATGCAAGATTTTAAACGCGTTTTGGACTTAAATTGGATGTAAAAGGAAGACTGAACAATTTAATTTTTTCAATTGGCTTTCAAATGTTAAAAAATCTAGTACTTTCAAATGGCTCTAAATACGTGCGAAATGTGATCCAACGGTATTAAACTAGCTTTTTTTCCAAAAAATTACGAAAAATCGCCCAGCGGCTAAGGGCTTCGCCTCCAGACCCCCATAGCCTCCCAACCCCCAAAGCCTCCCAACCGCCGCCGCCCCCAGACCCCCGTTTGTGATACGTTTGAATTACAGTACACTTCTTTACTCAAACTTATCTCTCAATTTAGACATTTTCGCATTCCAGCTATTGTTTTAAGCCCTCTCCTTGAACGAGTTCCTAGTTACGTGCCAACACCAGGCCACATCTTCTGATCTTCCATTCTACGATACCTTTGCCCCCACAAAAAATTCCTCTTTCGAAATTTCTGACGATGTCATTGCATGTGATTTGTGGTTTGCCCCCCCCTCCTAATCAAGAATCCTGGCTAAGCCTATGATTCAAATGGAGTTGAAATTACGAAGAAGCACCTTCTAACCTTGCCCACTTAATGAGGAGTGGTTACTGGATGAGTGTGGGTGACTGACTGTTGAACGACGCCGCACTAAGTTCCTTTACAGAGCAAATCATAAAAGTTAGCTACATAGGGTTATGTCCTTCGTTCTTTTGTCTGCCCTGAAAAGTGAATCTGTATAAATCTGTCCTCTGTATAAAATCATTTTGAAGTGATATTTTTGCCAAACAACACATTTTGCAGCATATAATTTCATAAGGGGCTCTCCGTAAAAATTGCGAAAAATTGACTCCTCCTCCTTGTCTGTAAAGTGTCTTCACTGCCTCAACGCCCCTGTTCGCGTGGACGCAATAGAGATCTTACGAAAGGTAGAAATGGCCATAGCAATTTCATTGCAGGATAATCAAGTCACCGAAAACATGTTTTGAGACCATGCGCGTAGCCAGGAGAGGGTCCAGAGGGTCCAGGCCCCCTGCCAATTGAAATGTCACCAATGATAGAAATATGACAAAAAGCCTATTGCTTCTTTAGGTTCAGTTTATTTTAACACTTTTCACGTACAGCAGTAATTAGGAATAATATTGACGACTAGGGAGCCAAGGCCTCCTCAATTCAATTTTTGCCAACCAATTGAATTGCATAACCTGGGTGAAATTAAGGGTTTTTGTCCTAGAAGTTACTATTTCAGACCCTGATCTAACCTTTTTATGAACGTAATGCAATAGCTATCAGGGAAGATTTACCATATGGCACAGTGCCAGGGGCCCCGAGCTCAGATGGTATGACTTTTTTTGGTCTTGACCTACATTTGGCAGAAAGATGTTGCAAAAATCTCCAAAGTACCATGGGCCCGCGCCATGTAAATCCGGATCGGGCAATACCTTGGTTAGTAGGCCTAACCAACTATTGTCCCATTTTTCAATAACAATTCACCTCCACCTCGACAGTTTTTAAGCACAAATACTTTTGAAAAAAATTAGTTGGGCGAAATGCTTATTGAACAAATTATAGAATTTGAATTGAGGGGGCCTGGGCCCTTTGGGCGTGCGTGTGCTCTACTACTGGTTTTTTTTTCATTACAGAACAAAAATCTCAAACGAAAATCTTCGAGTGGATTATTATTCTCTGCTAAAACATTGCAGGAGGCAATGTACCTTATTTCCTCTACCTGGGCCAAATCACTTACAAAACTTAACCCCAAAACGCAAGATTTTGAACGTGTTTTGAATTTAAATTGTAAGCAAATAGAGGATTGAACAATTTGATTTTTTCAATTGGCTTTCAAAATGTTAAAAATCTAATTTTTTCAAATGGCTCTGACCACGTGCGAAATGTGACCCAATGGCATTAAAATAGCTTTTTTTTCCAAAGAATCACAAAAAATCATCCAGCGGCAAGGAGCTAAGCCACGGCTTCGCCTCTAGACCCCTGTCTGTGATACGTTTCAGTTACACTAATTTACTCAACGCATTTCGCAATTCAGACATTTTCACTTTTTGACTTTTGGTTCAAGCCCTCTTCCTTTAGCAAAATTTTGGTTAAGTGTCTAACATAGGCCACGGCTTCTGATCTCCATTCTATACGATATCTTTGTCTCACAAAAAGTTCCTCTTTTGAAAATTTCTGATAACATCATTGCATACGATTTGTGATTTGCTCTCCCCACCCCCCAACCCCTCCCCCCCAATCAAAATACGTCTATATTTGAGATTCTTCTTACATTCATTTTTATTGGCGACACAACTTGTTGCTGAGTCCAGGTTACCAGAATGTACACAAAAATTGGTGTTTAGTTGGTATTGAAACGCTTTAAAAACATGTTTCCAGTATGTTTAGGTATTACAGGTCATAAACCAAGCGTAAGGGATGACATAAATTAACTAAAAATGTGTTAAAAAGCAACGGAATCGAAGTTTCAGAGCGAAGAAGTCGACCGAATTTTTATGCTTTGTAATTATGGAATGCTGACGTTTACAATGCAGGAACCTCCCCTTCCCCTTGTCTGCAAATTGTCCGCACTGAACCCCCCCCCCCCCCTGGCTGCGGAATACGTTTTTTATAGACTGCCTCTATTAATATCTATTAAGTAATTCTTCCACCGGCCAGATAGCATATGCGGTAACGTGCTCGGCTCTGAAGCGGGAGTTTGGAGTTGAAATCCTGGGCCAGTCAAATCGAACACAGAGTTGCCAAAGGCTCGCCGTCGTTACGACTTTTCTTCGAAAGAGTTGTGTTGCCCAAGCGCAATGTCGCGGCAAAGGGATCCGCGAACTCGTTACACGTTTGAGCGTGATACAGCGAGTATAGTGAAGATTTGATTTTTTTGAAATAACTGTTCTCGTAGATTCATTCATTAAGCATGTCATACCAGTTACCACTACGCAAAGAACCAAAAATATTATTTCCAAAATGAGCAAAAATTTTTTTGAAAAGTACCAAATAACGTTACAGAGTACCGTTACCGTCAGTAGTTTTTCAAAAATGTAACAAATAAAGTACGGTCGGTACTTTTTTTAACAAAGTAGCGGTAAAGGTACCGTCGGTACTTTTACATACCGAGTGCCCACCTCTGCGGAAGACCCAATTTAAGTGTTTTGAGTTGAGAATAATACTAAACAATAAACCGCTATAATTGTTCATCTAATCCAGTGGTTCTCAATCTTTTTATGACCTCGTACCACTTGGACACCCCAAAACTTTCAACGCGTACCACTTCTTGTATAACAACCAGTGATGGGCACAGCGGCGCTACTAGCGCCGCTGCTTTTTTTGGTCACCAGCGACAAGCGGCAGCGCCGCTGTTTTTTTTAACCGAAAAAGAGGTAGTGCTTCAGCGCTGTTTTTTAAGCAAATTTTCTGCCGCTGCCGCTACTCCTAATAAACTCCTTCCAAGACTTTTTTGATTAACATTTTCACACGTTAGCGCTGGGAGTCTTTACTCTCCGTTTGTTTTCACTCTGCTCTAGTTACCTCGTTGTTTTAGGTTAGTAGAAAATACTTCGTTACCTTTGTGACGTTTTGTCGTAGCTCGCAGATGTGTAGACGAGTTTTATCGTACGTGGTCCTATTTTTTCTGAACCAAAATTGAACGAATAATGTGGCTAGTAGCGGGCCAATTTGAACCGATAAAACCGATTTCAATAAAGCCGATTTCGAGCAGCATCTCTTTAACGAAAATGCGATAATTACAGTTCGATAAATTGCTAAAAACTTGCAAATCGCAAAGACGGTTTTCTGCGATATTTCCTCAAAATTCTAGCATTTAGTAAAACCAATGAAGATGATTTATTGGCTATCTGGTCGCAGACCACAGTACAGTTCGTGCACTGCAAGTAGAACAGTACAACAACAGGCCCAGCGCCAGAGTAGTGGGTTGGGGGAGGGGGCAAAAAAACTTTTGGGGGGACGCTTACGCAGCCGAGACCAGACGCCTTTGGAATGCCTCAGCAGTCTGGTGAATATTTTGCTCCAAATTTTATGTTATCCTCCTTTGGTATGGATTTTGCCCTCAAATTTGGAAGTGAAGACCAAAAAAAAAAAAAAAAAGGTCTTCATCGCCAAATCTTAGGCTACTTGATTACGTTCACTTGATCTGTCTTGCTGTTTCATAAAAAAAAGCGTTTGTGGTGACCAGTTTTTAATCAAAAGTTTGCTACTAGTGCTACTACAAAAGTTTACTCTCGCTTGGGGAGCACAAGCAGTGATTTGGGGGAGGGCACGGCCCAAAAAGCCCCCCCCGTGCATAGGCGTAGCCAGGATTTTTGATTGGGGGGAGGGCCAAACCAAAAATGACATGCAATGACGTCATCAGGAATTTTCGAAAGAGAAATTTTTTGTGGGACAAAGGTATCGTAGAATGTAATTAACGAAGAGTTTTCAAAAGGGAGAGCGCTTAAACCAAAAGTTAAAAATGAAAATATGTAAATTGGGAGACGTGTGTAAGCAAACTAGTTTACTCAAACGTATTACAGATGGAGGTTTGGGCCGAAGCCCCAGCTGCTTGGCAATTTTTTGCAATTTTTTGGAAAAAAAAAGCTATTTTAATGCCATTGGATCACATTTCGCCTGTGTTCAGAACCATTTGAAAGAACAAGATTTTTAACATTTGAAAGCCAATTGAAAAAAATTAAATTGTTTCAAACCTCCCTTGACTTATAACTTGGTCGAAAATACGTTTATGATTTTGCATTTGGGTTAAATTTTGTAAGTATTTTAGTAGTAAATAATAATCCACTCGAAGATTTTCCTCAGAGAATTTTATTTTGACGTGAAAATAACCAGTTGAAAGTACATGTACGGTCAAGAGGCCCCAGGCCCCTCCATTCAAATTCAATAATTTGCTCAATGAGCATTTCTCCTAGCTATTTTTTTTTCGAAAATATTTTTTCGCGTAAAAACTAGCCAGGTGAGGTGAATTGTTATTAAAAACCGTACAATAGATGGTTACGCCTAATTGCCATGTTATTGCCCCGGCCGGATTTACATTGCGCGGGGCCCCTGACACATTGGAGATTTTTGCAGAATAAGGGTAGACCAAAAATAAAGTCTTACCATCTGAGCGCAGGGCCTTTGGTACTTTGCCATATGGTAAATCACGCCCGGGTTATTGCATTACGTTTTTAAAAAGGTTAGATGAGAGCCCGAGGTAGCAACTTTAAAATAAAAACCCTTAATTTCAGCCAGGTTATTCATTTTAATTGATTGGTAAGAATTAAATTAGGGGGCCCTGCCGCCTGGTCGTCAATATTATTGTTAATTACCGCTGTACGCGTGTACTGTTGTACGCAAAAATGCTGAAAAATATTGAAACTGACGAAACAATAGGCTTTTTTGTCACATTTTTATCATTGGTCGCATTTCAATTGGAGGGGACCCGGGCTCCATAACCCCCCTTCTGGCTGCGCCTATGTCCCGTGGCGCCGGGCCTGAGTAGTTACATCTAGGCGTTGTAGAATAAATTTTGCTACAACAGTTAACAGTAAAACTAAGAATTGAATTTATAATGCGCTGAGAATAGCACAAACAAATAGAACCAGGTAATAAATAAGATTTAAAGACAGCTTAGTTAAGGAGTTATATTCATAGAAAAAATACTTAGTGTAACATATATCGCTTTGAGCATCATTTGCTTAACATGTACGTCATTACTAAGTATCTCCTTCGACTTCGTAAACACCAATATCTTAAACGCTCGATCTACTTTTGCGTCAAACTTTTACTTACTTGTCTACCATTTAAGCCTGTTAATGCCGATTTTAACCTAAACCAGTATTTTAAAAGCTTGAATAATTTACTTTCGTAAATAAAGTTGAAATTTCACCATTAGGTACCGTATTTAAATGCCATCGTTTTTATTCTCTTTATTTTTTTAAAGTAGCGGCAGCGGCAGCTGTTTTGCATGCAAGTAGCGGCAGCGGCGCTACTTTTTCATTTGAGTAGCGATAAGCGGCAGCGCCGCTGCTTTTTTTGCCTAACAGCGGCAGCGACGCTACTTTTCAAGTAGCGGGTGCCCAGCTCTGATAACAACTTATTGATTGCTGGTGAGCAGCGACACCGAATTCGCCAAATTTAAAGTTACTTACCAAATACATACTTTGAGCGTTTAGTCCAGCAATTACTTTATCGCGATGCTGTGCCTCACAATTTCGTTAAACATAAACTTCACATTGGGAAAAAACACTTCTGAACATTGCTATTGTACGGGCTTGCAGATTTTTTGCCAATAGGTAGCGACTTAGTAAGATCTGCACCCTTTTGCTATGTAGATTTAGCAAGTTGTCCATGCTTCGCTGCTTGATGTTCACGCGCAGTTGCTAGAATTAGCTCATATCTTGGTTCGTTTTATCAACGTGGTTCCTTTTACATGGCATTCGAGCTGGCGCGTGGGCTTCAGAGCAGGACATGATATGGAATGGAAAATGGAATGGAACGGAAATTTCGGTATGGAATATGGAAGATGCCAGAATGGAATGGAATGGAAAATTTCAAGATTGGAATGGAAGACAATCTTCCATACTTCCATACCAATTCCATACTAGATTTCCTGCATTGTATTTACAGAAAAATATATGCGGATATCGGGTTGTGATAATTGATAAATAATATTGTCACGAAAGTGTTCAACTTTAATATCTACGCGTATTATTTGTTCACAAACCGCGGTAGTTTGGTTGTGTATATTGCGCAAACAATGTACATGTTATTGCATCAGAGGAAGTACATTGCAATTTGCAGCATTGATGTATAATTGATGACTTTGACAGGTTTGACGTGTTTTTTTATTTTTTTATTTTGAGGTTGACAATTTGCCAAGTACTAAATTTTTTTTTTCATCCATCATCACGAAAATTCGTATTTGCTATTTCATCCCCGTTTCAGCGTAATTTTATTTATATTTTTAGTTTTAAGCTTCTAGTAAATCTGTTTGGTACTAAAGGTTGGTATTTCTATTACGGTAAATGTTGTTTAGTAGTTTGGTTATGACAAATTCTATAGTTGGTGTGAGAGCAAGCTTGTACCGTAATCATTAAACCATAGGCGTAGCCAGGGGCCCCCCGAGGCCCTCCCACTGAAATTCTACAAATCATGAAATGATGACACAAAGCCTATTTTTTATTCACTTTCTTTTAGCATTTTTCGAGCGTAACAGTACACACATACAACAGCAATTAGCAGTAATACTATTCACGACCAGCAGGGGGCCCGGTCACCTCAATCAAAAGTTTTGCCGACCAATTTAAATATACAAGCCGGGAGAAATGCAGTGTTTTTGTTCTAAAAAGTGCAATCTTATGCCCTCATCTAACCTTTTTATGCAATAATATGTTTTAGGCTCCCAGCTAACTTTTATGTTGTAGTAACATGATTAGTAACCATCTATTGCATCTCATGTACCAACTCGTTTAAAATCCAACTCCACCACCTATCAACTTTAAATAGCAATGCACCTCCACCTCGCCAGTTTTCGCACGACAAAATACTTTTGAAAAACCTAGCTAGAGCAATGTTATTGAACAAATTATTGAATTTGAGTTGAGGGGTCCTGGGCCCCTGGTCGAACATACATTCTAAAAACTGGTTATTTTCATGACTGAAGAAAAATCTCCAAGGCAAATCTTAGAGTGAATATTTAATGCTAAAATGTTGCAGAAGGCAATGTATCTTCCCCTGACCTGGGTCAACGCACAAAATGTAACCCCCAAATGCAAGATTTTAACTGTGTTTTGGACTTGACCTGAAGTAAGGGCAGAGATATTTTTTCAATTGGCTTTCAAATCTCAAAAATTTTGTTCTTTCGAATGGCTCTGAAAACGTTCGAAATGTGATCCGAATGGCATTAAACTAGCTATTTTTTCCAAAAATTTACAAAAAATCGCCCAGGGGCCGGGGGCTTCGCCCCAAGTCCTCATAGCATCTGGCAGCTCCGCCCCAGGTCCAGTCTGTGATACGTTTGAGTTGCACTAATTTTCTCACCACCTTTCCCAATTTTCATATATTTGTAAAACTTTTAACTTGCGGTTCTAGTCCTTTTCCTTTAGCAAAATCCTGGTTTTGTGCCGAACCAGATCCCCAGCTTCTGATCTTTCATTCTTTGTCCCATAAAAAATCCTTCTTTTCGAAAGTTTCTGATGACGTCATTGCATGTAATTTGCAGTTTGACACTCCAATTCAAAATCTTGGCTACGCCTATGCATTTAACCATGTGCAATGTGCATACCACATACTGGTTGTTGCATCGTTGTATTGTTACGCGCACCTATGCCTTTACGAGTGGTTGCTTACAACATTGCAAAGATGCAAAAAATTAGTTGCATTGCTTCCAGTCTAAAAGTTTTTTGGTATGGAAGCATAGAATGGAAAACGGGAGGAAATTTTAGTATGGAATGGAAGATTTTTAGCATGGAATGGAAATGGAATGGAAGAGAATTGCTAGTATCGAATATGGAAAAACCATCTTCCACTCCATTTTATATACCATGCCCTGCTTAAGAGTAGCTTTGAAGAGTGTTTCATGCAACCTGCACGTTGTGGAAGAACTTTGCCATAGCGATTAAATGAGATGAAACCATACTTAACGTACGTCGATCACGCTTTCACTTGCGCATGATGCAGGGTTGATTAAGAAGTTTAACTAAAGTTAATTGTATTTTCTAGATAATAATTTGCTTCTCGCAAAAATCATAGTTTTGTTTGTGACGCATAATTTTACGCTGCTTTGCATGCATTAAGATCGCAATAATACGAAACAATAAGAATCGCAAGCTTTCGGAAAATTGATTTATTTAGAATCAAAACCCGATAAATAAAATACCAGAAAGCTGTAAATTCACGCTTTTTTATAAAAATAATGGAAGTGACTCACGTACCACCTGAAAAGTCTTTGCGTATTACTACTAGTGGTACGCGTATTACAGGTTGAGAACCACCGATCAAGTTTTTTTTGTCAAATTGCCAACTCCAGCATTGACATTTTTTGTTATAAACTAAATAATACAAAAATTTTCTAAAACTCATTGCCTAGACAGGGGTCTTTTTCTCATGTATGAATTTTGCTTTAATGAATTAATTTCATTTTTTGGTATCTTAACGTCAAAACATGCATAAAATAATCGCAAACAGTCAATCTAACAGATAGCATCCTATAATTAAAAATCTTCCTATTTTTGCCGTATTATTTTTATAGGATGTGGATATTTGTCTTTCGGTGTTTTCCTTCTTCAACTGTTTGATGGCCAGCATAGTTCTAGCAATTTTCGCTGCTTCTACAACTTTATGGATAGTAGCAGATGTGCTAGGCTTTGTGGTTTCACTTCTCTACGCTGTTGAACTCTGCTTACTGCGAGAAAATCCTCCCCTAAATTTAAGTGAGTTGAACTGTGTTATGCGTAGTGTGACCCGCTTTCGGGGTTGGAGGTTGGAATTCCGATTACCGCCAATTTTTAAAATCTGGAGTTTTTAAAATCAAAATCCGATTGCAACCGCAAATTTATCTGGGTCTTGTTACTTTTCTCCGTCTACGCAGTGGTGTAAGCTATTTTTGAATCCCTTCCAAGTACTGCATTCGAAAAGCGTAAAGGCAGCACAGGCAGAGTTGTAAACGGGCCGACTAGTTCTGGCCCGAACTCGGCCGGAGCCCGAAAACTAATTTGAAGCCCAAATCATGCCCGAAAAAACCCAAAAGTTAAGTTAGGTCTGAAAAATTTAGCAATAATTGCCAAGTTATTTTGGTTATATTTTTGTGCACCTACTGTAAGACAAAAAGCACGTCTCAGGCCCAATTTAAGCCCGAAATTTTGGTCAACTTTAAACCCGAACCCGACCCGAAAAGCCCGGCCCGACTTACAACTCTGAGCACAACAAACACCATAGTTTACTTATCTAATGTAGCAGCTGGAATTGGGTTTGCAATTGAAGGTTTCTACCTGCTGTTTGTTGGCGAAGTACGTCTGAAAATGGAAAGTTTTATTTTCAGGTTATTGTAAATTAATTAATTTTGTTTTCAGAATACCTTATCACCCGGAATGGATTGATCAAAGCAAGTATTTTCGTTGTGGGATGTTCTGCTTTCGTTCTTCTTCACGTGGGGGTTTATTCCCCTTGCACCGACACAACTGTAGCAGGCTGTGACATAGCAAGAACATGGGTTTTCGTCACTTATATTTACTGCTGGGCTCTCAGCGCCATTTTACTTTTCTTACGATTGATCAAAGTCAGCTCAAAAATGGCCTATTTTGAGCACTTTGACATGCTGTGGTCTCTACTTTCGTTTATCAATTATCTTGTTGCTTCCATCGTCTTGGTTAACTTTTTGCAGTGCACAACTTTTGCCGATTTTTCATGCGGGACTCGCTTGGCTTCGGTTATTTTTGGATTTTACGTAGCCTTGTTATACCTAGTCGACGTAATACTTTTGAAAAGAAAATTTGGACGCATTCTGGACAAAAATGTCTTTACTCCGAAACCGAATGAGCAAAAAAGTAAGAAAAACGTCCGAATCAATGTGGCTTCCTGAATTAGCATGAAACTGAATGCTGTAAACTTGATTGTAAATTAATCTCACGTCTCTTTTTTTACACCAACTGCCTGTATCCTACCATTACGCTGACATTTCGTAGATGTTTTGCAATATTTGTTACGTTTGCGGAATGATTTCGTTTCACTCTTTCCGAATCAGGGTACGAACATTTTTCAAGCTCGAATTATTTTAAGTTTTGCATAATTCGACACTGGCAAATTCAAAACTTACATCGAATTCATACGTACTGCGTCATACTTGGGTCAAGAGACCTCTGTTGCGAATCCAGTGGTTCAATCCACGTATATGGTTATATCTCCCCTAGGATGTTTCATAATTTCACCTTTTTTGAAATTAAAAATGCTTGGGGTCTCATCAGATCGGATTTAGGCCACAATGAAGAAATAAAAAAATGTTTTTTCGATTACTTGTTGTTTTGACGGCGTCCCGCCCACCCCCCCGAAGTTTGATATTTTTGGACGCGGGGAAATTTTTTTGACAAGTGCGATATCTCCTTAACAAAACGAGATAGAGAGTAACGTTTGGTATCAAAATTTAGAGAATGGTCGACTTCCTATCTGTAGTCAATACATTCTTAATCGCTAGCTCCAACAGAAACGAAGTTATTTACGAAAAAGTGTTTTGGCACTCAGTAAAGATAAAGATAATATCACGTCAGTACCGACTTGGCATAAATAGCAAATCAAACTGCAAAACAGTCATATGCAAAAAGAAAAAAATCAAACAGTTTTAGAACGAAAACAACAAATGGGACATCTCATTACACGCTGCCCTGCATTTATACTGCTCGAGAGGTCCATTTGGGGATGCTCTTTGGCACCTTAAGGTACGATACGTCGATACAGGGTTTTAAAATGGCTGGAAATTTTGAGCCTGCAACAAAGTTTTTCTACCTCCGGTGGACGATTAGAGAAACAAAAACAACAAAACGAGTACAGTAACAAAGGCAAAAAACACACCAACAGAAGCTACTGCATAAGTATGAACGTAGACGAACATCTGTCTGGTTTCTTCGTGAAGAATTATCGAATCTTTTTGCGAAACAACAAATGTTTCAGCTAGCCTATTTCTCTTTCATTGCAGCGATTATGATTTTCGATAGATTTCCAAAATTTGGCTGAGCCAAACGAGATGCATGGTGCGGTTTCACTGGAAATGGTAAAAAGTTACATAAATGAAACTTATCTATCTCACATTATTGATGAGGTTGAAGGTAAAAGCAAAGGTCCAAATACGTTGGTAAAAGGCGCTCTTTTAAACAAAATCAAGTCTATCACTTGTGGTTCTCCGGAGAATTTGACTGACAGGGAAGCTCCAGATGTGCGCATTACCCCCATTGCTAAGCTACATCTTCAAAGCAAACTTTGCTGGTTTTTTTGAACAAAAAAGTATGAAAAACAGCGCTAATGCAGGCTTTCGAAGCGACCAGGTGTGCTTACTGGTTTTGTCTCATCAACTTTTTATGGATATACCAGCCAATCTCAAAAGTTTGCTCTGGTATAAACAAGAAGAGATTAGTCATTCCCTTTGGTTGACTGCGGATGCTTTTGTTTCACTCTTCCGATCTTACTACTGTAAAGACAAAACTCTCAAGGCTTGTGTCATATATTTTTTCTGTATATTTGCCTTCATTTCTGATGACACACCTTAAACCACATGCACGTGAGGGTCCTTTTGTAACATTGTTTCAAAGGGATCTCTTGTTAGCTTTTGGAGCAGTTAATTCGGACGTGTGTAAAGGAGTGAAATAGTACGTTTTGCAGCATGTAAAGTGTTGGCTTTCGCCACATAATATTGCTCTAAGTGTCTACTCTGAAAATCTAGCAATG